>JAMKCH010080740.1:0-76414 GCA_023653785.1 Ophioderma brevispina | reverse complement strand
CACCAAGTCAAAATTGATGATGAACTATAACTATATGGTTCCCAAAAGATAAGTCCCCCCCCCCTAAAATTCGATGACTTTTCGTTGCATAACTTCACTTAGAACTTGATGTTTAGAATTTTTTGAAAAATATTAAAGAGAGGAAACATTTGGCTCTGCCACAAAAGTCGTCACTTTTCAAAAAACACTTTTGGCATCACTTTTCAAAAAACACTTTTGGCATCAACACACATTCCCTTTTTCCAAAAATGCTGTTGTCAGAAAAAGTGGCACTTTACCTTATTCAACGGACCAAAGTAAAGAAATCATCAATATACAACGATTTCATTTCCTTTCTTTATATGCATTGCGAGGGCACATGTGGTCCAGCGGATATGACTTCCGACTCATGATCCGAAGGTCGTGGGTTTGAGCCCCGTTGCGGCCAATGTGTTGTGCACTTGGACAAGGCACTTTATCTCGCTTGCCTCGTCGACCCAAGCGATATTCGGGTAGCTGTTATGGGAGATATTACAATCTAAGTGCTGATAGGACTGTGAGCTTGGCCTGCTGCCGGCCTAGATGAAGTGAAATGATTGTGACGATTTCCTGACGGCAGCGTAATAATAATAGGCAATAGCGCCGTGATCTTATAGGAATGGTGCTTTATAAAAGCCAATATATTATTATTATTATTATTATATTATTAAGTAAATAAGCTTAACACATTAACGCATCTTTCAAACAAATAAACAAGACAAATATGCAGTCAAAAATAATGAGATGAGATTTGTGTAAGCAACACTAGGTGAAATGTGAAGCAGATCAACACATAAAGGAGAACGCTACACTGGCTTAACGTGGTGGAATTATCGGGCGAGCATGGAACCACATTCATCAACAGAACATCAGCAAATTGGTAAACACTAAAATGATGTCATCAGTGCAGATGGAGGAAACATTGACTATTGAGTCTCACCTGAATGTCAAAACAATTAAAGCTTATTTTGATTTGAAAACAGGCTTTCAAACATTACCTCTTTCATTCATAAAGAGCAATATGCAACAGAAACTGACTTTGATGAAGGATGAATGTAAAGCTTAAATCTGGTTTATTTGTTTTCCTGCCTACTTGTTCTGTTTTTTTGTTTATTAATGTGTTTGCCTATGCATAAATGTTTTAGCTTATTTCCGTCATTACCGCGATGAAGATAATGATAATTTTCTCGACTATAGACTTGAATATGGGAAAGTGCCACTTTTTCTGGCAACATCTTTTTGGGGAAAAGCGTTGTCTGGTGTGTTGATTGGCCAAAGGTGTTTTTCGAAAGCAACGACTTTGTCTCGCAGAGCAAATTGTTCCTCTCTTTAAAAGCTTTTAAAATTCTAGGGTAAACAGACTATTTTTAAATTAAAAGGACCTCTGGCGATATTTATTCAGCCAAACGGCTGAAATGGCGGCGTTGCAACACAAGAAAAACAATACCGGAGTTGATTCACCGGCTTACCCTGCTATCTTGGGTTTGTTCTTTTTATGTGTTAAATATATCTCTAATTTTTCCAAGGTCTAGACTCTCATTTGCGCGCATATGAATGTTAGTTGTTTGTGAAAAAAATTCTGCCACTGCCGGCTTTAATGTAAAAGTGGTACTGTTTTTAAAGGTGCATTCGTGATTTAACACCTACTGTTTTGTTCATTGTTCACTGGATATCCCTCTGCGGAAAAAGAGTATTCACAAAGTTGATCCCGATCTTGCGGTTTTTGGTATGAGCAATTGTTGTTCCACGGTCCAGAGGCACTGGTTGTATTTTTCTGTCCGTTTCGGACAGAAAATATCAAATTGCGAATTTGTACAGATTACGACCCGGATTTGCACGTAAGATTAGCTACCACGTGATATGAGGTAATGGTCAGATTGAGATGAAAATTCTCAATCTTTTAGATGTAGTTCAGGGCGGACGAGGTTGTGCAGGCGCGGATGGGGGGGGGGGGGGGGGGCTATGGGGAGGGCGCGTCCCCCCCCCCCGGTTTAATTCTGCAAATTCTTGCAAAATAGCCCAGTTGAGCTAGTTTGGACAAGTACAGCCTTCAGCCCCCGGTAATTTTGCATTTTTCAAATCCTGGATCCCGCCATTGTTGTGGATCACGAAATGCCCCTTTAGAACAAACATATGCTTTATGAAAATCATTAAATGAAACGAAAATATATTTTATGACATGGTAATCCTGCCTATCGTGCCAGGATGTCCTTTCATTAGAGCCATATGTGCAAAGAACACTTTATTCTCATGATCCCTGGATGACCATGAATTCACAGACACACTAAATATAATGGAATTATAACTGCGCAAGTAAAGGTACAATTCAACAGAGGTTCACAAACAGGGGTCCCTTGAACAAGGTGGTGGATGAAAAATTCTGATTTTTGCCCTAAGGTAAGGCTTTCTTCCAAAAAGATCTTCTTGGTGTACAAACATGTGAAATTTCTAATTACTAGGAGCAAATAATATTACTTGTTTTATTATTGAAATTAAGCAAGTCAAAATCAAAATCGCCTTTAGCATTCACTTTCAAGACATTTCTTAGGCAATACAAGGTAAGAAATCTATGGGGGTCTTATCTTATGAAATCACTAATATGACACAATATAGGTGATGGCCCAAATCTCCTTGCACCTTTAAAGGTGCATTTTGTGACTTAGCACTTCCGGTTTTATTTTGGTAATAGATATCCTATAAAATGAAGATTATTACACCATTTAGTTGATTCCGATCTTGGCGATTTTGGTATGAGCAATTGTTTTTACACCGGTCCGTATCCAATGTGGCTGTTTTCAAAAAATACAAAATGCGAATTTCTTCAGAGAGACCCGAATTAGCCCGTGATGATTAGGTACACTTGGGTTAACTACGACCTCAGATGATTGATATAAAAAATCTCAAATGTTTTAGGTTAAATCGGGGGGACTAGGTTGGGATCATGAAATGCACTTAAATAGTTCGATCAATTATCCCTTTTCCATCATGTTATTTTTGGGTGCCATTGCTTTTGTGCGGAAAGAAATGTACAAGTTGATAAGTATGATTACCTAGTGATATTACTTTACCGTATAATTTTAAGCATTACATGAATAAAATTAGAAAAACTGACACAAAGTCCTAGTTTGCAAATGTTTATTATATAATGTGTAAATACCGAAGAATATCCACAGTGGTATGTGCGGTCAATAAATATCATCGACCCACGATGTTAAGGTTGTGGGTTCGAGGACGGATGCGGCAACGGGTTGTGAATTGTGACTGATGTGACAACATAAAGATTGCATGGATAAAAAAAAATAAGGGAATAAAACAAAACAAAAAACACACCTTCAACAAGACACGCGTCATAAATCTTTTACGATTCTTGATGATTAAGAAACGTGAAGGATCTAAGATGGTAGACCCTTTATAGGGACTGATCAAATGATTTAAACGGGATTTGTGCAATATAACTCTGCCAATTTGACCCTAGACTAATTTATCCACCTTATAGGCTAGTTATGTGGATCTCATTTGAAAACAAAGCCCATTTAATATACTAATTTTATACAAAACAAACGTCTAGAGTTATACGACGTTGGCTTTGATATTTAACCCTCGTTTACCAAGGAGGGAAAAGACACCTTTTCTGGTGACAAATATTTAATGTAATTGTCAATTGACATTTTACGCTCATTTCATGCAAAAATACAAACCATCACCCGGAGTATTGTAAGGGTACAGGTAATTAGTAAGGGATAAACGAGAATCGTATTGCTCGAAATTTGGGGAGCAGATTTGCAGAGATGTTTCGAGAGCTTTGAAGGGTGCTCAATCATTAAATATTGCGGTTCACCAACCTCTGGAAAAGTGGGAAACGTGATAAATAAAAATAAGGGGAAAAAGTAGTACAGGGGTAAATTTGAAATTCAAGTCAAATTGTGTTTAAATGTACACCAATGTTCCCATAAGAAAGGTTAAGATAAATGTGCATTTAGTGTTCTAGCACCCCATTGTTCGGGTAGGTTCAATAGTTATACAAATTTCAGTGCGTGTTGGTTGTTTGCGCCAAATGTTTGTATATGTGCCCCATTAGGTCACTATGTGTAATTCTGGTTGTTTAGGAACAGAAAAATACCCCCCCAAAATACCAATTTCGTCCAGGTAGATACCATATGCACACATACTATACGAGGGTAATAGGTTCAGATGATAAAATAATCTCATTTTTTTAGGTAAGGCTGTAATAACGAAAAAATGCACTTAACTATATAACCAATTTAAGGGTAACTGCTAAATGTAGAGTAAGCAACGCACACTGTATGGCAAAATTAGACAGTATAGAGAATATAAGGACACCATGAGTCTTATGTTGAGGAAAGTACAAAAATACCGAATATACAGAGTGTCTCAAAAAAGGAATTGTGCTTTGATACTGATGAATGTAAAGCTTACATCTCGTTGTTTGTTTTCCTGTCTACTTGTCTTGTTTATTTATTAATTTGTTTGCCTATGCGTCAATGTCTTAAGCTTATTTACTTCATACCGCGATGAATATAAAGAAAGGAAACAAAATCGTTGTTGTAAATGGATAATTTCTCGACTTTAGACCTTTGAATATGGTAAAGTGCCACTTTTTCTGGCAACATCTTTTTGGGGAAAAGCGTGTGTGTGTTGATGCCAAAGGTGTTTTTCGAAAAGCAACGACTTTTATCGCAGAGCCAAATGTTTCCTCTCTTTAAAACCTTTTAAAATTTTCTAAGGGTAAACAGACTTATTTTTATAATAAAATGACTCTGGCGATATTTATTCAGCAAACGGCTGAAATGGCGTTTAACACAAGACAACACATACCGGAGTTTATTCACACGGCATACCCTGCCTATCTTTGGGTTTGTTCTTTTTATGTGTTAAATATATCTCTATTTTTCCAATGGTCTAGACTATCATTTGCGCGCATATTGAATTTCTATTTGTTTGTGAAAATCTGCCAGTGCCGCTTTAATGTAAAAGGTACTGTTTTAAAGGTGCATTTCGTGATTTTAACACCTACTGTTTTGTTCATTGTTCACTGGATATCCCTGAGAAAAGCGTATTCACAAAGTGATCCCGATCTTGCGGTTTTGTGTTATGAGCAATTGTTTGTTTCTCACGGTCCCATAGGCACTGTGTTGTATTTTCTGTCCGTTTACGGACAGAAAATATAAAATTGCGAATTTGTTACAGATACGACCGAATTTGCACGTAAGATTAGCTACACGTGGATTACTGAGGCTAATGGTTCAGATGATATGAAAATCAGGTCAGTCAGGGGGACGAGGTTGTGCAGGCGCGGATCGGGGGGGGGGGGGGGGGGGGGCTATGGGGGCGCGTCCCCCCTGGTAATTCTGCAAAATCAGCCCATTTTGAGCTATTTTGGACCAGTTACAGCCTTTCAGCCCCCGGTAATTTTGACATTTTTCAAATCCTGGATCCGCCATTGTTGTGGATCACGAAATGCCCCTTTAAGAACAAACATATGCTTTTTGAACATCATAAATGAACTGAAAATATATTTTATGACATGGTAATCCTGCCTATCGTGCCAGGATGTCTTTCAATTATGAGGCAATATAGTGCAAAGAAACACTTTATTCTCATGATCCTGGATTGACCCTGAATCACATGACACACTAAATATAAATGGAATTATAACTGCGCAAGTAAAGGTACAATTCAACGAGAGGTTTCACATAACAGGTGTCCCTGAAAAATGTGAAAATTCTGATTTTGCCCTAATGTAAAGCTTTCTATCAAAAATATCATTTCTTTGGTACAAACATGTGAAATTTCTAATTTACTAGGAGCAAATACTATTACTATGTTTTATTATTGAAATTAAGTAAGTCAAAATCGCCTTTAGCATTCACTTTCAAGACATTTCTGTAGGCAAATACAAGGTAAGAAATCTATAGGGGGTCTTATCTATATGAAATCACTACATATGACACAATATATGGATGGCCCAAAATCTCTCATTGCACCTTTAAAGGTGCATTTTGTGACTTCAGCACTTCCTGTTTTATTTTGGTTAACTAGATATCCTTAAAAAAAGCTTATTTACAACATTTTAGTTGATTCCGATCTTGCGATTTTGTGTTATGAGCAATTGTTTGTTTACCACGGTCCCGTATTCCACTGTGCTGTAATTTCAAAATAGAAAATTGCGAATTTCTTTCAGATACGACCGAATTAGCACGTATGATTAGGTACACATGGGTTAACTACGACTAACGGTTCAGATGATTCAACTGTTTTAGGTAAATCGGGGGGACTAGGTTGTGGATCATGAAATGCACCTTTAAATAGTTCGATTCAATACCTTTTCCATCATGTTATTTTTGTTTGCACATGCTTTTGTGGGAAATAAATGTACACGTTGATAATTATGATGACCATATTGATATTACGTTACGTATAAATATTAAGCATTACATGTAATAAACATTAGAAAAAATGACGCAAAGTCCTAGTTTGCAAATGCTTATTTATATAATTGTGGAAATTACCGAAGAATATTCTCCACAGTGGGTATGTGCGGTCCACTAAATATCACTCGACCTGTTAAGGTTGTTAAGGTTGTGGGTTCGAGAACGGCTGCGGCCAACGGGTTATGTAATTGTGAATTGTGACTGATGTGACAACATAAAGATTGCATGGTTCATATCTAACTTTCCCAAAAAATAAGGTAAAACGAACACAAAAAACACACCTTCAACAAGACACGCGTCATGAATCTTTTAATTACGATCTTGATGATTAAAGAAACGTGAAGGATAAGATGTAGACCCTTTATAGAGACTGATCAAATGATTTATTATTTAGTATGAATATCATCCTATCTCATTTGAAAACAAAAGCCCATTTAATATACTAATTTTAATACAAAACAACGTATAGAGTTATACGAACGTGGCATTTGAATTATTTAACCCTCGTTTACCGAAGGGGGAAAAGAAAAACCTTTACTGGTGACAAAATATTTAATGTAATTGTCAATTGACATTTTACGCTCCATTTCATGCAAAAACACAAACATCCACCGGAGTATGTAAGGTACAGGTAATTAGTAAGGTTATAAACGAGAATCCTATTCTCGAAATTTGGGAGGAAGGTTTGAAGATGTTTTTCTATAGCTTGAAGGGTGCTCAATCATAATTTCTGGGTCCAACCTCTGGAAAACGTGGGAAACGTGATAAAATAAGGGGTAAATTAGTACAGGGGTAAATTTGAAATCAAGTCAAATTGTGTTTAAATGTAAAAAACATTTTGCACTCTCATAAGAAAGGTTACGTATTAAAGGTGCATTAGTGATTCTAGCACCCCATTGTTTGTGTATGGTTCACTAGATATCCCGGAGAAAAGGTTATTTCCAAAAATTCCAGTGCGTGTTGATGTTATGCGCAAATGTTTGTCTCCGGTGCCCCATAGGGCACTATGTTGTAATTTCTGTCTGTTGACGGAAAGAAAATACAAAATCACCAATTTCTTCCAGAGTAGATAACATTATGCACACATACTATACTTAGGGTGTAACAGTTCAGATATAAAAATCTCAACTTTTTTAGGTAAGGCTGTAGATCACGAAATACCCCTTTAACTATAGTAACCTAATTAAAGGGTAACTGCTGAATGTAAGAAACGCACATGTATGCAAATTAGCGCTATTAGAGACTAGTACAAACTGAATGCGTAGGCTTGCTGTTTATTCCGTTGCTGTCTCCGCATCGAGACTAGCTATGGATTCTTATATCCAACAAAACTACCGAAGAGGGTTACCACCTCTCCCTCTGTGATTTTGGTACTAAAATAAGTACCAACATCCCCATTATGACGTCGCCATGATGTCTTATGTTGAGGAAAGTACGAAAATACCGTACAGCGTGTCTCAAAACGAATTGTGCTGTGATTCTAATCGATTGCGCCCTATCTGGGATCACTCAACCGTGGAATTTATGTCCTTGCATATAGCCTTCAACTTCGGCCAATGGGATTTACACATAGTTAAGGAGTGCATGAGGGGAGAAAACTTGGGCTGAGCATTCAGCCTATAGGTCTCTAACCATAAATTGTAGAAAGTATCATTTTAAGTATACATTTTTGGAATCTTATGACGAGGCAAACATTTCTGTGTGCTTTCTTCTAAAAATATTGAAGCATTCTATAATTAATGTCCATATGACATTCCATGATCCCAACTTCACTTATGCGACCCCTGTACCACTTATGCGACCCCTGTGCCACTTCATCTACCCCTTCAGAATGTCCATCATGTTTCTTTTGTGTAAGCCATAGGATAGGATGTAAGGAATGTCTAGCATGTGCATGTTCGCCTTCCCCTTAGGTTGTAGTTGCTGCTACAACTTGAATGGAAACGGTCCACTCTTTTGCTGTTTCTTCGAAAAATGTCTAAAATTTAAGCTAGTTTAGATGAAATTTGACTAAAGTTTCTTCTGGTGGTGAGGTGTTAAAAAAACCAAAAGACAATGGGAGGGGGTGTAGGTCCACTTTTACGCAAATATCTGCGGAAGCGGAGACCACTGGTCCCCAAAAAATACCCCTTCTTTCAATGTTTCACACCCCAAATAAATTCTGCGTATGTGCCTGTACGATGGATCAACTAAATTTTGCTGAAAGGCACAGTTTGTCTTGTCGCAAGGACCCTCGGTGTATAGTTTATGCAATATACAATTTATGGTAAGAGAGCTATTGGCTGAATACTCCGCTTATATTAAGTTTTCTCCCTTCACACGTTAACTGTGTTAATCCCATTGGCAGAATTTGAAACGGTATGAGCTTGCATAACTGGCGATATTTACATAAGGTGTTGATGAAAGTTTCTAATCCTTGCAGGATAAGAAGATAATTAACTAGGTTATATGCTGACTACAAAAAAAATCACGGTTGAGTGATCACAAAGAGGGTGCAAGTCATGAGAATCAGAGCACAATTATTTTTGAGACACACTGTAGGGTGGAAAATTGGTATTTCGCAATTTTAGCGACTCAAACCAGGCGGGTGACACTGTGTACAAAAGACCCATAGACGATTCACAGGAGTAGTAATAGCGCCACCATATTCGATAAGTCACCTGATTATTTATGCAGTATGACGTAATCGGGAATGACGTAGGGGGCACAGCACCACGTACGACCGGCGATCCATAAGTAACATATTTCATGCAGATTTTCATGCAGTATGGCTCCACTTCGTTGATCGAGTGTCCTCTCCCCATTTATTTAGGACCCCTGTTCAAAAACCTTATTGTAGCACTAAAATAAAACTAGTCATTTCCCATCAAGCAAAGTCAATCACCGTATGACATTCTGATATTCCTATCCTTTTTGGCGAAAAATTGAATTTTTTGATTGAATGGAAATTGTCAATTTTGCTGACATGCGAACTTTATGACGTCATTGTGACGTACTGGTACCAAAATCAAGTGTCTGTGATATTCCTGTCTTGCGTTAGGCATGTCGGTATGCCACCTCCCCCCCCCCCCCCAAAAAAAAAAAAAAAAAAAACATCACTTTGGGATCACCCTGTATCTTACCTATACCCCGGTGGATTTTTGTTTTTGGATGAAAAGGAACGGAAAATGTAAATTGACAATTACATTAAATAATTTGGCACCAATAAAGGGAGTTTTAGCAAGCCGGGGAAAAAATCTGAAGGAGTCGGAACCACCACCCCCCCGGTAGACGAGGGTTAAAGCTTGCGACTGCGACATGCGTATTAAATGGGTATGTATATGGTTCATTCACCTCAGTTTGAGACTAGTGTGTGCACGATGGTGATGGCAGGAGGGTCAAGGACATGCCAACCTAACAGCAACAGCAGCGAATTCAAAACGGCATCAACATCCGGCGTAACCAGAGTGCTAGTCTTTTTCAAAGGAGGGCGCTCTTGCGCCTATCGAACAGTGACATACAGACTTGACTAAAGGCTAAGCCTGGTCACGAATATTTAAATGCAAATGACCGTTATTGGAAATTACACTAACCGCGACGGATTTTGAAGTCAATAATTTATTCCAAAATTATCATGATATTACTATAAGATGTATTGAACTAAGGTTTAAGGTATTTGCGTCGTCAGAGAACCTATCGATGAAATTCGCTTAAAGTCCACACACCATGAAATTATGATTAGATCTCAATAGAAAGCTGGTGACCTTAGGAAATTAACAGAATACAGTTTCGATTTTTATCTGTCTTTGTAAAGCAGTGAGCGCTTGAAAACTGCCAAGATTTTATGTATTTTCCCGTATTTTCCATACGCCCAAAAACAGCACAATTACCTTATTATAAATCCATGACGATGATGACGTCATTTTGGTGACACGGATCACAGTGCAGATATGTATCACTGTACATCTCGAGTTATGATGTTAATAACAATATGCCGGTGTCATATAATAGAGTGTCCGTGTGACTGAGTGTCCTACCACCCATCTGTCTATTGTGTTCTCCATTGAGTGCAGTATGCGTCATTTGTTTCAGCATTGTACCCAAATGGCCTCGTCTACAAGGTCACGGTTTATTCCGTACATGTTGCTATGGTAGCCAGGACACTCTCTCATGGGGGACACTTAGTTTCTTTACACCGGCATTCTGTATGTATTAACATTGTTATTTGCAATGTAAGAAGAGAATGAAAGACTAATGGACAGGTACATCCCAGGTCATAACTAATCTACTTTCCTTCCACATATTCATTAGTATTTTAATGTTGTATATACTATATTTTTCAAAATAAGCTTTTGGGTCACCCTTATTTTTTACTTAAAAACAACATGGCGGCCAAAATACAAATTCTTACTAAATATGGCTAAAACCGTATTTTTTCCGTTGAGAAATTCACACAAAAAAAAAAAAAAAAAAAAAAAAAATACATTGCTCTTTGCATTTGACAAAGTGAAATTTCAAATGATCGAAAAAATTCAAAATGGCCACCATAAACGCTCAATACATTAAGGAATTGCCTCAAGTTTATTTTAAGGATATTATCGTAATATAACTGATGCATTGTTAACTTATTGTTGATCTACTACAAGAAAGCATATAGGGCTATCATTGTTTTTCAAAATGGCGCCTAAAAAAATCAAAATAGCTGATATTTAGGTTAATTACAGTAATGGATTACTTTAACTCTATTGTTGGGTATTATTTCGTTCTCTAAAGGGTGTTATTACAATTATTTATTACCAAATTATATAGCTACCGATTATCTTAAAAAAACAGCTGGAAAATTCAAGATGGCTAACAAATTCATGTAAAATACAGTCGATTTTTAGCCAAAAGTTGCATTTTGACCGCCATTTGAATTTCTTATTGGCCACCAATTTAGGCAAAATGATAGTCCATAGTTTTTCTGGTAGTTGTTCAACAGTTATTTAACAATGCATTATTAAAATTACGCTTATATTGCAAAGATTAAACTTATGGTTAGCTTATTGTATTTAGCGTTTGTGACGACCATTTGTAAGTATTTGGGTTACGTGGTCAACATATTTTTATGTTTTATTGTGTAGCTGCGATTGGTATTTTGGCCGCTATTTTGTTTTTAAGTAACATTTCACCGTGGCCCAAAAGCTTATTTAAAACAGTATTGTAATGCAACCTTAAAACACTAGTAAATATGATTCAGGAAACATGTTAATTATGTTTGGAAAAAACATCCTATTCCGGGGTACTTCCCGACGATGAATATCCCAATTCTGATTCTCATAGACTTGTACTTTCACTCATTTTGGTTGAAGATGAAAGACCTACGAAATTGATTTCCGAACCAGTTGTGCGTGCGTCTAATACATGATCCCCGACATGATCTATTGACCGGTTGCTTTAATAACGTCACAGGCATAGCGCCCAATTTGAAGAATTGCATTTTGTTTTATAGTGGGGGTCAAGGAAAATAATCAAATACTAAAAAATACTTTAATTTCTAAAATGGTCTCATATTGTTTGTAATGTTCTCACAATTAAAATAAAAAATAGTTTCGACCATCTGCAATGTGAAATTAACAAGTTACGCACCTCATTAGTACTACCCCTATACCTCGTAGGGGTATAGGGGTAGTTTGTGCTATCTCCGCCTTACCCCTATGGAGTTATAAGCTGAAAACCGTTATTATAGGTCAAAGGTTAAATTTAGCTTCTACAGGGGACAAATACTAAAAAAACGCTTCAATGTCAGTTGAAATGGTCTCATATTATTTGCAAAGTAATCACAAGTAAAATAAGGTATAGTTTGGACAATGTACAATGTATAGTTACCACGTTACACCCAAATACCCCTATGCCCCAACGTGGGAGTGCCATGGAACCCCCGTTGGACACTAAGTGAAGTCAGCTTAGATTATTTTTAAAAATCAAAGAACATAAGCATTTTTGTTGATATATGTTCACACATACATTTAAGTAAACAATTATTACTAACATTAAAATAATTAGTCCTTAATATGCTAAAACAAACAATTTCATCGTGGATATAGCTAAATCGTTAATGTACAAATTCTATGGGAAAATGGCATGTATTTTGCAACACCCGTAAAATAACAGATTCCCAAAACTGCAAGTTTTGTGTTAGATATATGTAACTTGTGTCTTCTAGAGCAGATATCCACATAAGATAAGTTTTCAAAAAGTTTGATGAAGGCTCAAGGCTCATTTGAATTGTCCGTCTCTTTGTCCAATTTTCGGCTGTTTTGAAAACAATGTTTTGGCCCAAGTAATAACTTTAATTTTAGTGCTGATTTGGTAGCAGTGGCGTAACTGGCTTGCCCGCTCTGAGGGGGCAAATTTCCCAGTCTTGGGAAATTTTCCCTCTCAGGGGGGTCAAAAGGCCAATTTTTCCCGGTCAGAGGGCTAAAAAACGGCTGGTTTAGCATGATTTTTGCAATTTTTTTCCCGGCCAAAGTCGTCATGGGGGGCAACCTGCCCCCCTGCCCCGCCTGTTACGCCACTGTTTGGTAGTTAGTATGGAACCTCTATATCAATGCTAGGTAGGTAGTACTCTCAAATTGTGGTGTCGCTCTTTCAATATGGGCCAATTTAAGGTTACATGCAGATGGTACAAACCATTCCTTATTTTGACTCATTAAGCTAGATGAACAGCTTCTTTCATTTTTTACCAAAATTGAAGCAACTTCTGATTTTGAGCCCTGTACAAATAGAAATTGACCTTTTTATAATTTTTACCCTATAACTCCCAAACCAATGGTCATGGTACAAACTATACATTTTTGGAATCCTTATGACTAGACGGACAATATGGCATACATGATTGGAGCATTTTAAAATTTTGAACCTTGCGTAAACTTATTTTTTTTTACTAACTACCAAAGGGGTTAAACCTTTTCTGTAGTAAGGGGTCAACGAATTCCTTAAATAAGGCCCCTATGATATTCTGCTCATGCTCTAAAATGGGACGCCGATGACTTTCTAAATCCCCAAACCTGTGCGAAGCATTCTGTTGCAATGTTTATAGAAACTTTTGATGTGAGTTGCCTGTATGCGACGTCGTCGTCGTCATTTGTGCATACATAAATTTTCTTTAAAAATAACATTGGCGTTGACTCTCCAACTCCAACGTTTTGGGAATTAGAGAATGTTACTTGGTAACATTAAAAAAAATATTTGGAATATTTCGTTACGAGTTCGTTATACTACGTACTAAAACAAATGACGACATGTACATTTGGGATTTCTTGGCTGCAACCTCCAGGTCAGTCTGTCAAAACATTACAGCGCCCTCAAAAGAGATAATTACAACCGTCTTTGACTGGTATCTCATTCAGATAACGAGGTGTTAAAAGGAATGCGCAAATATGTATTCAATATAATTATTCTAGATAAGGCGTAATATTAACAACAAAAGGATGGACTTTGAAATATAACGCTCTTTGTCTGCATGATAATTGTACGTTCTGACCACAATACTGCTTCCATTTAATTTGCTTTGTTTTAAAATAATCTTAATCTAAAACGCAATTTTTACTCTGCTTTGGAAAATAAAGTTTTTAAAATATTCTACACTTGGTTCTGTGAAGCCGAATAGCAGTGTGGATGGTATATTTCTCGGGGTATACGGACTGGAAATGCTGATTCATGAAAGAGAGCCAGTGATACACCACACCATATTTCTTTACAAGATATACTTTGCTGGCTTATTGTCTTTTTTTGCAAGTTTTGACTGTGGAGCAAGTACCGCATGATTATGAATCTTTTTACTATTTCCAGAACCTCGGGCTAGTAACTACTACACGGGAACTTGTTAAAGGGACACAATAACATAGAAATATATTCAGACTTAATGAATTGGGCCCTTAATAAAATCACTTCCACAAATTTGAAACAATTTGGATCACGAGTTGCTACCAAGCAATTCCTACCATGGAAAATCAAGGTGTTTCTAGCATGTTTTTGACACAATTAAACAGCATTCAGACATTGTACTTCGGGCTTGTAGTAAAATATTGATCTGGCAAGTGAAAGTTGGATTACCTGGGATTAGCGCCTATACAATAGCAATGGTCTGTGAGCTGATGACTACATGCTTTTCAAGTTTGACAGAAGGCTGTCAGTAATGCCAGCCTCCTTGACAGTCTGTGGCAGTGAGTGAAGCTTATAACGAAAATAATATTACAAATGTAAACACCTAAATTCTCAAATTTGGTAGAAAAGTCCATTTCATTATGTTGAATGTTTTTCTATGCCATTGTGTCCCTTTGCAGGAGTTCATGACAAGTCTTTGGGATGATTTAGGCTGGTTATCGTCACCATTTTGACGGCAGTCGACCGCCATGACAGGATGCATTTGACAACACAACTAGACTTTAAGATACTTCCTCAGAGATATAGATCTGAAACATTCTTCTTATCCAATATCCTCAAGGAGAACCTGACCATTTTTATCGTCAGCAGCAGATAAATATCCACTCGCGCACTAAATAAATGAGAGGCAGAATAAACTGACTTTTGGGCGGTTTAATATACCCACCATACACACAACCACATCATTATCTAGAAAGCTTACTAATGTCTACTATAAGGTTAGGCATGATGTGGAATTGTCAAGTTGGGTGAAAGTTCTTTTTGAAGCTTTTCTTATAAAAAAATCCATTTTGGGGTAAAAAATAGTTTGTATGTTTATATACGTGTCCATGGATGAATGTTTACACCTGTTCTAGATTTCTACAGCAAGCAATTGAAGAGTGGCAAATGTACAGTAAAAATAGGCAGAATTGGATACAAATCTGGGTTTTTCTCAAAATGCTATATCTGAAATTATTTTTCCTTAAAGTTTTGATCACCTACCCTATACACTGTCCCGCATCATGTACCACCGGGAAGCATAGTATGTCTATTTTAAGCTAAACCATGATGTGGAGCTACCAAGCTGGCAGAAAGAGTTTTGTGTCGTGCTCCATAAAATCTGCACCAAGCAATTGGAAGATTAGAAATTGTAAAGTAAATATAGGAAATATTCAACGAAAGTGTAAGAGGTCCGAAAATGTTGGCGCTACACAAAACCGAGGATAGTGTATAACCAAAATGAAGATTACAAATAAAAACTAGGAAAATGTCTAGAAAGTAATACTTTAACATTGCTGAAATAAATATTTAAAAAAAGTTACTCCAGTACGATTTAAGGGGCAAAACAATTTTTGAATAGCGCCACCAAAATGCTTAATTATGCTAATTAGCATAATAACGCCATGGTCGATTTGATTTTTTTCCACCAAAATATGCGCAACTGATATTTAAGCAATTACATAAAATTTGGGGCAAAAATAATTTACCATGGCGCACGAAAATCAAAATGATGTGTCCACGTGGACCCCCACCCCCATCCACATATGTAACTCTATCGCATTTTATATAATAGTATCTACCCAAAGACAATGTTGATGTATGATCTCTCATTTATTATCAAATTTATTTAGCTAAAAAGGAAAGTTTAATAACCAATGTTTTATGTTCAGAAGTCTGATTGTAAGAAAAATGCATATTTCCAGTTAACATCGCTCATATTTTCATATAGATTATGCATTTTTAGATGAATATCATAAGCTAATAGTGTAACATGACTTGTTTCCATAAATGGACATGTTCCATAGATTAATTCATAGAAACATCTTTAAAAATCATATTTTTACCATACATTAGTCTTTTTCACCAAAATTATGCCAATTAAGCATTGTACATAGCTTTGTAGCTAAACAATTATTCTAATGTGAATTTGAATGATCTTTAAACCATTTTGCCAATTGTATTTAGCACCTATTAAGGTCTTTAGCGCATCGTACAGGTTTCAAACCTACATCAATTTAATCATAAAGCGTTTTCAACCAAATTGTCCGGAAGCCGCGCCTTTCACAAACTTATTGCATGTAATTGAACTTGACCTATTTTATTGGTCAATGTTTCTTAAAATTTTAATTCTGAGGTAAACTTTATATTATTATGTGCTAAGCACAATGATGTCAAATCACTTCTCTTGCAATAACCTTAAAGGTAAAACACACATTGAATAGTGTAAATATTGTATGATGCGGATGTATGTACAACACGGCATTGCAAAATAATATCACATCAAACGAAAGAACATTGTTAAGGCTAACGTGAGAGTGAGATATTTTCTTTTCTTTTTTTTTTCTTTTGTTTTTTTCTCGTCAAGAACTGTGTGTTATTCATGTATTTGTTGCCAAAACAACAATGAGAGACAAAGACACATTTATGCCAATCATTTATTATAATTCTTCACACATATCATTTAATGTTCTAGTATTAGACCATGTAAAAATGTCCCAACGATCAATCACCTTAATTAGACACCAAAGCAACATTTACACCAATACAATAGTAGCACCTGATTTCCAATTCAAGCCACAGTAGGTTTTTAGAGACAATTGGTGATTTACAGATATACATTGCCGATATATAACTAAACAATTAAGGTACAATTTCAGCAACTTAAGTGTATTTAAAACGTGCTTTCGATTTATTCGAGTTTTTAAGTTAAATGTTTTATCACAATATCTAAGTCGAACATTTTAAGTGTTTCTTAACATTCGGTCAAACTTTTATTACACGTTATGCTAGGTTTTTTGTGTTTGCTGGGATTCTACAAGTAATGAAAAAAAAAAGAAATTCAAATAAGGATTTTAATGGTTTTAGTACGATACAGTCTTAGCAAATTTAAAAGATTAAAATTTAGTCAATGCCAAATGTGTACTACAGAGATTAATTAATGGATGAATGAATAAACGGGTGGATAAATGAATATAGTCCAAGAAAATTGAGGTTTGACCTGGAACAAATTGCTATCAAAGATTTTTTTTGCACAATGCATTTGCTTAATGTACCTAAAATTATATACTAAAAGTCCGAGGAAATCCGAGTTGCAGAAATATGCCTAGTTTGCATAAATTCAAAATGGCCGCCATTATGATAGATTTTTGTTAATATCTTGAGTTCTGAGACTCGTAGCACAATAATATCGGTATCTATACCCATGTTTTCAAGGTCTGTGAACACAATTATGACAGTACTAATAGCATGGGATGTTTGGTTCAGGCTTAATTTGCATAAATCCAAAATGGCCGCCATTTTGATAGATTTTTGTTAATGTCTTGAGTTCTGAGATTCGTAGCAGAATAATTTCGGTATCTATACCCATGTTTTCAAGGTCCGTGAACACAATTATGACAGTACTAATAGCATAGGATGTTTGGTTCAGGCTTAATTTGCATAAATCCAAAATGGCCGCCATTTTGATAGATTTTTGTCCACATCTCGAAATCTAAGTCACAAAGGAAGTCTGATATTGTGTCTATTCACATAATTCTGTGATAAATTGTTGCAATGTGAATTGTATAATGTGAATGATGAGACACCTTCTTCCCTTAATTAGCATAAATCCAAATGGACTGGACAAGCAAAGCCAATGGTAATAATTGTGACAATAATGATACGACCTAATATTATGCCACCAATATTGGTAAGAATAAACAAAACAACTGAACAATATATTGTCTATATCATATACCAGTCTTAACCATGAGAATCATCTCCTGCTTCAGGATCAAGTTCCAGCCGTGAAGAATTGACACATATGATACCATTAATTTTAAAGGGGATGACCCTATTTAAGTATATAAAGTTTTCATCTGGATAGAATGGCCTTCACCCCCAACCCCCACCTGTAAAGTTTTGCGCCGATTTTCAACCCATTTTGATGTGAAATATGAAAATGTGATTTTGTAATCTCATAGAGTACTGTGTAAAATCAATATTCGCTTATAACTTCCAAACCAAATATCCTTTAGCCCCAATATTTCACAGCGTAAATGAGAAAACAGTAGCTTTCTACATATACCGAACTTTTGACCACTTCCGGTAAAAGCTGGGGTTCTGGGGACGAGGCTATTAGTAATCGGACCATGGCTCTTTAATTCTAATCTACATATAGCAAACTTATCAATAATTACGGTATTGCTTAACCTTCGTCTAATCAGGTTATTTTGGTAACGTGTCTAACCAGCGAGGGAGGAGGGTTGATGTACCTCCATATAGACACCCGGCCCCTTTGAACTTGGTTTTGTGCATCAATGGATAGCTATGGTTCTTCTCTATCCAATGATATCAAAATAAGTACCAAAATTCCCAGCATCTTGCTTCTCTGGCGTCATAATGGTGAAATCAGTTTTGTGTACAAAGGTGTAGGAAAATTTGAATTTTTGGGCTCAAATAACCTAAATGTAACATAACTAATAAAAAATGAAGTTTTATATAACATGAAACCTTTTGTTTTAAAAGCAAATATTTGGTGTAACAATCTCCATAAATATCGGGTAGTGGCCGGTACCAAACATGCCAAAACATTGTACAAAAGAGTTCAAAGTATGCAAGGATCAGCATTTATTAATTAGCAACCATATGACCACGTGGTTCTAGGGGGGGGAACCCATTTTCCCATGCTTGTTTTCTGGGGCACGAACGCTAATGGAATTACCAAAAACCCCGGGGGCCACTTGCTTGTATTCAAAGGTGATAGATGCGTGAACAAGGAAACGCGTTAAAACAGGGTCTTTTTTTCCAAACAGGCGATGTACTCGCGTATATACATTGTATTAGGGTTGTCAAAAAAAGCAAAATGCTGGAAAAAAGGGTGGTTTTTTTTTCTTACACCTGAAATTGTGATTGTTGACGTGTTAGGGTTATTAGTCCAAGAAAATGGAAAACAATTGCTATCAAAGTTTTTTTGCACAATGCATTTGTTAAGGTACCTAAATGATATTCTAAAAGTCCGAGGAAATCCGGGAAAGGAGGAAATCCGAGTTGCAGAAATATGGGCCTAATTTGCATAAATTCAAAATGGCCGCCCATTTGATAGATTTTTGTTGTTAATATCTTAGAGCTTGTGAGACTTATATACACGCAGAATAATTACGGTATCTATACCCATGTTTTCAATCTGTGAACCCAATTATGACAGTACTAATAGCATAGGCTGTTTGGTCAGGGTTAATTTTGCATTTATAAATGCCAAAATGGCCGCCATTTGATAGATTTTGTACACATCTCGAAATATGAGTCACAAAGGAAGTCTAATATTGTGTCTATACACATAATTCTGTGATTCATTATGTAATGGGAATGTATAAGGTGAATGATGAGAGAGCTTCTCTTAATTAGCATAAAATCCAAAATGGACAAAGCCAATGGTAATTAGTGTGACAATGATACGTCCTAAGATTAGTGGCAATTTTAAAACTTGCCAACATTATGGCACTGATATTGGTAAGAATTTAAACAAAACAACACTCTGAACAATTATTGTCCATTTCATATTATACCAGTCTTAACCATGAGAAATCATCTCCTGCTTTAGGATCAAGTTCCGTCCGTGAAGAATCAGCACCACCATGTGATGACCTTATTTAAGTATAGTAAAGTTTTCATCTGATTAGAATGGCCTTCAACCAAAACCCCACCTCTAAAGTTCGGCCGATATTCAACCCATTTTGAGTGAGATATGAAAATGTTGTAACCCAACTTTTGACCACTTCCGGTTAAAATCTGGGGTCTGGAGACGAGGCTATTAGCAATCGGAAGCCTATCGGACTAGGGGCTCTTTTAATTTATAATCAAATATAGCAAACTTATCAATAATTCGGTATTGCTTAACCTCTTCATGCTATAGGTATTTTTGGTAACATGTCTAACAAGCGGGGGGGGGTGTGTAAGTGACTCCATTATATTTGTCCGTTAGACACCCCCCTTTGTCACTGGTTTTGTGCATCAATGGTAGGCTAGGTTCTTCTCTATAGTTGATACCAAAAAAAAGTACCAAAATCCAACACTTGCTTCCTTGGGACGTTCATATACACGCCCGCCCTTGCAAAATTTTGGTGATGAAAATCAGTTTTTGTACAAAGGTGTAGGAAAATTTGAATTTTGCGGCTTAAAATAAGAACACAAAACCAAATGAACATAACTAATAAAAATGACGTTATATAACAGGCAACTTTGTTTAAGAGCAAATATATGGTGTGGTAACAATTACATAGAAAAGTATAGGAGGCTTCACAATCCCCTAAAACTTTGGCGGCTTATCCTTCCCGGTTTAAGGTGGTGGGTCCGAATTTTTTTCAATAAAATATGCTCAAAAAGATATAAAAAAATACTAAAACATATGCGACACCATCACAACAGTTTTTGCACGAGGAGAAAAATCGAGGGGGCAACATACCTCCAATTACTCTATAGCATTTTTAAATATAAATCTTGAACTTGTTATAATTTTCAAATTTTAAAAGTACAAAAATAGTTTTGCGACATATGCTTAAATCTGTGGGCATATGGATGAGTTCCTTAAGTGGGTCTATTTAAGCAAAAAATAACATTTAAAGGTTCTTAGCTTGAGGTACTATCTAGGTCCATTTTTTCACCCATAGTCTTTTTACAATGTTGGGGTATCTATAACGGGTGTGCAGGATTAATCACATAAGGGAAAAACGTGATAGAGATGAGGTCAACTCAGCAGCAATCGTTAAGGGTTTGTTTTAACCAATAACGGTACCGGTTGAAGATAGGCATATTTTGCAGCCTCTTTCAAAGAAAATAGATCCACTTTAACAAATTACCTATCTGGCGTTAATTATTTGGCTGATTATGTTCTACCTACAGCAATTGGAAACAAAAACTTTTGAAATGTCAACTGACAAAAAATCCCTTTTATATCATTTTGGAAAATTTGACAGTCTCATTTGAACAAATTTAAGTTTGTAAGTAGCAATAATTGTTTCACTATTGTGGCATTTGCAAATAGAAGTTTATGTCCTTTTCCGTAAAATATGTCTTTTCTGAATTCAATCTTACCATGTATAGTTGATATTGAACAAAATGAAAAATTAAATCTTGGAAAAGTTAAACACCATCTACGTGCTTTAACCAAAATAAAAACGTAGTTACTCTCCTGGTATCACATCATAAAGATAGAAAAGTCATGCTTCCATCAAACTATCCAAATCATGGGACAAGAGTGGCAGTCGACACCCTCGAAGGGATAGAATGTATGGAATGCCTGAAAATCACCAAAAATCAACCTAATAAAGCTTGTGGTTTCAGTTAAAGGCTGACTCAGATTGTCCCCGATGAGAGCGCACTAAAAACAAATCGTGGTTTTTAACATTATACTTAATGCGTCATTATATAATCACTGTGTGAAATAACTAAGCTTATATCGAAGTTCTTCTTATAGAAAAATCACAACTTTGTTATAAATTTCCGGAATCCGGGAATTTTGTTATACACGGTATCCTATGGCACTGTTATATTGTGCATAATAAGGTTACTGCATGAAAACAAAAAACACGATTTCATCTCTTAACTTTGGAATTAAGGCATTTTGGGTTGTGACTATCTTTGGTTCTAAATGTTATTTTTAATTACTAAATAAATAAAAAAAAGTTCAAAGCAGATAACGAAACATGCATGGGGACTACACGTGTCTGAATAATAGCCAGCAGCGCATATCAGGAAACTTACAACAGCATGGAAACGCTTTGCCTGATCTGAAGACAGTGAAGGAGAACTTCTCATATTCCGAGCGTTCAGAAAAGAATTTTAGTAATTCCTTACTTTTTTGGGCAAATGAAGCCATTTGAGCTACAAGTAAGCCTGTTAGAATGAAAACAAAAAGGATTTTTTTCCTTCCGATTGTGTCATTTTATGTGTAAACGTCTGTTGTATTTTGAAAATTGATCTAGAAGGTTTGAATACACAAATATTTAAATAGAATTTTTCATTCAGTTGAGTCTGTGTCTTTAAATGGCAACTTAATAATCATGTCTTTGATAACATAAGCAGGGATACCAGAAGAAGAACTTCAAACACAACTCATTCACAGAAGTCAACAGAGAATGGCCAGTCATTTGGGATTTATTAAATAAGCCTTTTAAACACTTCATTTCAGAAAAAATTTTTTGTGTTGCCTATTAGTGTCTTTTTGACGTTCGTAGACACCAAAAACATCGGGTAGAGACACCAAACATATATCTCGCGCACTTTCGAATATTGCGTTATGGGCAAAAGTCCTTTGAATGGCGGCCATTTTGAATTTATGCAAAATTAGAAAAAACATATTTCTGCAACCCGGATTTCTCGGACTTTTAGTATGTCAGTTTGGGTACTTCAAAGAAAGCGAAAGAAATGCATGTGAAAGAAACAACCTTTGATAGCAATAGTTCTACAGTAGTAACACCAAAAATTTCCATTATTTCCTGGCCTAGTATGTGACACTCAAATTAAGCAGAGTTGTAGAGCAATGTAAGATAATAAAGTGTTCTATAACCACAATGCATGCTTACTGTTTAGGGTAGCAAAAAGTGACAAAAATACTTCTTTAGGTAGCAAAAACAGACAAAAATACTTGATAAGGTATTTTAGCCGGTGGAAATACGGTTTAGGGGGAATTTGTAAGTCGTGTTCACGCATCATATCCACCTGTGAATACAAGTGACCCCCCCCCCCCCCGGCCCCCAAAACAACAATCTCCTATACATACAGCCATACCACTTGAGGTAAATTGTCTGGGCCATGCTATAATTAAGATAAGGCCAATGTGCTGTCTTTCATAGTCTTTTTGTGAGAAGTCTTCATTAAGCATGATAAGTCAGCCACGCATGCACTTCATTGCGTATAAAGCTATTTTTATCACAGGCGTTTGTGAATGTTGTTACATAAAGGTGACGTTGGCAGATATTAACTTAAATATAATATTTTATTTTAAAACAAAATAAAGAAGCATTTCGTTGTATCTGTTAACAAGAAAAATACACATTATTGCCTTAAAACATACTATCCACATTATGTAGATTTCAAAAATTAAGTCCAAAGACCACTGATATTAGTGACAAAACCTTTGGAGACTTACCATCCCACACAAAATAGTGTGTTGTAATTTAAATCTTGAGGACAAAGTTAATTTAGTAACAGGTCTGACCAAACAGCAAAACGTCTCACCTTAGTGCTTTTGGGATAGGTACCAATTCGTTTATGTCTCCATCGTCTTCGTTGCCTCCGACCCTCGTCCATAATCGGTACAACACGAGAGAAATCTGGTCTAGAAGGACCAGGGGCATGAGGGTAGCCTCCACTCCTCCTTCTCCCGTGGTAAATAACATCCTAGGATCCTCTTCTGAGCTCTTCAACAGGCTTGTTGGAAGAGTTGTCAAACCAATCAGATTTTTTAACTCTACCGAGTTCCATTGTTCCTTGAAAAGAAACCACATTGGGTTACCCCGTTTTCTGATTCCTTTAAGGGGCATATCTTCACTCTTGATGATCCTGACGAGGGTGGGTTGCGCGAGATGAAGATCGAAATTAAAACATCAGACTCGGACCGAATGGATAGGCTACCACCCCGGGGGGGTAGTTCATTAGAGGCATGGCCCATTTTTTCATTTCCAGTACTCACGAATGGTATGTAAGATAGTTTCAAATGTTATGGCGATATTGCCACAAACTTAGGTCATAACATGTCTAACCCGTTAAACAAGCAGTAGCGAAAACTTCAAGTTCCGCATTGCATCGCGTATACAAACTAGAATAAATAGATCAGCAGTAGTTAACCACTCTATCATAGTGATTCTCGGAGTAATCATTGCGGATTTAACATCTTATGAAAATAGTAATGTTGGCTTTTAAACGTCATTTACAAATGTCTATGCTTCCCAATCAACATCACCAAGTCCAGACTCACCATACTTGTACGACACAAAATGTGTAATCAATATTAGGTAATACTACGCCTTGTTGTTACCAACCAATAGCTGTGCGTATGTTCATCAATAATTAAACTATTCGCGTTGTTTACGTCCAAGGTCTCGTTACTGGTGACAAATTTAGCTATGAGCCCACATCATTGTGGCGTTGACAACGAGGAAAGTAAAAGTCCCCCGGGGCTACTCAAATATAGCGTTTCAGTAACTTAGCTGAGCTATTGAACCGAAAAACAAAAGAACACAGAATATTTTCCACGTATTTGCTTTGATTGTCATTTGAAATGACTGAGTAAACCACAAAGGTAAATTAATGGGAAGTTCTATTTCGGGGTGTTTTGTAGAGGTTTAACAATGCATAAAAAATTTCGAGGGAGCAATTACGTTTTGCAACAGCTAGAGTATTTTAACCAAGGAGGTAATTTGTTAACTTCGTACTCTCTGATAGTTTATAAAATTTGAACTTGGTATACTTAATTTAATTGTAATCAAATCAAACTAAAGATTTGGTGTCCCTTTCGAGGTTTGACAAACCGAAGGACGTAACTCAGCACTGATAGAAAATTAAAGAATATTTCTTTAATTCTGCTATCATTTAATTGAAAAAAATGGTCTTGGTTTATATAATGTTTGCTACAGTCCATATATGAGCTTTAGAGATGGTTAGATTGTAAGTAATAAATAGATTGCTTAGTAGAAAATATTAAAACATCCCATTTCTCAAAAAGCAGTATTTTACAATTTACAGCAGAATTAAAGAATTCTTTAATATGGTCTTTAAGTGCTGATTTACGTCCTTCTGTTTGTCAACCCTCGATTTGATTAGGACTTTACCGGTTTATGAGTAGCAAATATGCATTGGAGTCACCTGATACCAAAATCCCTTTGAAAAGGCGGTGAAGTGGTGGGTGATGGCCGGGTGGCGAAAAGAAAAATTTCCCATCCTAAACACAAGTTTGATCTATTTATTTTTTAGCTTTTTGTAAACAACTAAAACAGGATAAAGATATAAATATGTTGTGAAGCCCAAGTCGGACATTCTTCCATTTGAAAGAGCCATAAATTATTTAAGCTGTTTTTGAAATAAACAAAAAGGAAAACCGACCATTCAATTTCTCCAACCCATTATCTGAAAAGATGATATTTTTTTCAATCTATTAAAACTTAATATCTGTGGCAAGGAGGGTGGGACAGCCAGGCAATGGAGAAGAAGAACTAAAACAGTGAAAGGAAAGAACGCGAAGGAGGAGGAAGGGGATGAAGGAAAAGACAGAAAAAAAGAGACAAGGAAGGACAGCGAAAAACAAAGGGCGAAAAACCGAGAGGGAGACAAGCAGGAAGAGGGGAGGGAGGAAGGGACAAAGAAACGGGGGCAGGGCGCGCGAGGGGGGGAGCAACGAAGAGAACCAGCGCGCCACAGAACAAACAGGAGCAACCGCCGAGGCCGGAAGGGGAACAGATATGATAAGGTGGATATAATTCATATAGCGACACTCAAGGTGGGGTGCTGTCTGATTAAAACACAGGAATCCATCCTGAGACCCCACCCCACGGACCCCCCATCATTCGTTTCTCAAGAAAAAGATTGCCCCGCTGCATTATACTCTTTCAGCCCTCTGACGCTTCAGAGAAGCAAAAAAAACACAACGCAAATTGAGAAAAGAACACCTGCGCGAATTGAAGTCCACTGTCTATAAGGGACAAAAAAGTCCGAAAGGCCTGTACATTTATGGAACTGAAACAACTAATCTATAAATTCCCGGTATCATAAATGATGACTAGAAATCACTGGGTTGTTTTTCTCATTTCCAGTGATGCGTATGGGTTTTGGAGCTGCGCCTTGGAAGTTCGAGGAGATTACAAGAACTTTACAATGATCCAATTATCCCTGTCATAAATAAGTTAATAGCGAGTTCCTTGAAAAATACTTATTCTTGATGTTGTGTTTTTGAAATACATTTGTAAAGGAATGTATGAAATGCAAGCATGGCTAACGATAAGATTTGTGTTATTTAACGCAATCCTAAGTGGGCGCTATTCAATTTTGTGTTTTTCTTTGTTAATTAGAGCGCTATAATAATTGTTTATGCCGGTTTCATGATTGAATAATTGGTTGTTCAACCTGGATGTATGTTATCCATCTAGTAGATAGAAATGGTTTAAAGAGTTCAATATGGTGAATCAATTATTGGAAATTCCCAGTAATTGATTGATTTGGATGGTGTCCTAAGGCCGGCTCAGCGAGGGCGGAAACCTCGAGAAGAACAAAAGGCCAAAACCGTACTGGCTTAATTTTTATTTAACATTGGAAAAACTACAAAAAAACGTTCCCTAAGAAATTAATAGGAAATAGTCACTTCAACTTACCTTTGTCGATCTAGTTTGTTTGCCAATATGAAATTTTGGGTGCGTATGTGACAAAGTCTCTTTACCATGTTACCACAAGATTTTTGGACCATAATTGAAAAGTGAGCAAAAATTATGAACACGGATTGTCAACAATTCTTAACATGACTAAGAGCAAAACGATCTGGGCAACAAAAAGTGTTAGAATAGGTTAGGTCTAATATAGTGAAAAACTCAGGGGATGATAACACAGTAAATGTGGAATGTGTCTCCAAAAAAGAGTGGACTAGAAATTGTACAGTGGAATAACATTTTAACGATTTATTGATAATTACTTATGAGGGGTTGTGAGTATATTCAATTAATATAGGGAGCATGCAAGCCAAGAACCACAAAATTGTAGTTTAAAAAAAAAATGGTTCTCGATATGCATGTACAAAAGCAACTGTGATCAAAAGAATTATTCAAATCATATTTTGGTATAACATTTCAGATGACACAACGCATGCGCAAGGTTTTCACTGTTATTCTGTCGACGTATTTTTGGGAACGGGGTTTATAGTTTATTAGTCAAGGCTAACAGATCCTGTTGGACCTTGTTATCACTATAATGTTTGTCAGCGGGTATAGACCAGTTTTTCTGCTGAATTTAAATGCGATGTGGCCAGACGACAAACCTCGAGTCTTTTCGAAGCCCCGCAAAAAATCAAAAAGGGCGTGAATAAAATACTAATTTACTACCGCATTCTGTTAATTTACTTCAAAACCATGGGAAAATATAAAAAGTTCGATTTTATAGCTACATGCTCAAATGTTTGTTAACTTGGGTGCCTGTCCCGTAAAAACACCATTGTGGGACCCATATTATGATTTCATTAACCACCTAATTAAGAGATTCAATTATGGCCGTCAATAACATTAAAGCATCTGATTTTATCGACTTGTGACCGCGTTAGAATGATAATTGGTTAGCTACATTAATCATGGTTTAGCAATCAATATATTAATTTGAGACCATGGAATCGCTTTTCAAATAATGGTGTAATTCAAATCAATATGGTTTTAATTAATTCTTGAATATCAAACACCAGGATAGATACCAATTACCAACCTGCAGTCAAAAAATAGATCAGACAATTCAGTTGTAATGGCGGCCATAGCGGAATTCATGATTTTAAGGGGGGTTCATATGTTGTGGGTTCACAATGAATGTTGTAACGAGATAGGCTAAACATTACAAACTTTTGAGTAAACAACTGATTATTTTTTTTTTTAGTTGGTTGGACCAATTTGATTATTTTTTTGTTTTTTTGCGTTTACAAAAACTGCTCATTTTATTAGTTGTTGTTTATCCCAAGCTCTTTATATACCGAATATTAAGGGGATGTATTGGTAGTGAATCTATCGGCACATATATAAGTAAATATCCCTTAACATGGACGTACCAGATGTTGTTCATGGTCACTGGAGTATTCCTGGCGAAGAAGAAGAGAAAACACCATTTTCTAGGAGGAAACGTTCGACTGAAGAAGTAGAGCAAGTAGGGTCAGATTTAACAGAAGTTATAGAGCCGCCATGTTTCTTATTTTACGCTTATAGTTTTGCCACAAGCACATGTGGAGTCTTTCACACCAATGGAAAGATGATCGGTGGTTAGTCAAGGTCTGGCCTGTATGAATGGACTATTCGCGGGGACGTGTAACAGGGGAAGGAAAAAACACAGCGGGGGGTAATGCGCGATACTAGCGGGGATATGGTCCCATTCACACAAAAACGCTCTTCTAATCGTCCTACATTCCCTCAGCCATCCCCCCCTGTGCGATTGTTTATCACTACCCCCAGGCATACCGCAACCTCGCCATAGCACTCTTGTCCCCTCTACAACTCTCCCCGTTTTCCATCCCTTTCCAACTCCTTCAATTATTTTTTTTCTACCTTCCACTCCTGCTCCTCCTCCTACTCCGTGCGACCCTCCCTTCTTAGAACCTAACCATCCTACCCCCCCCCCCCTTCTACTTTCCATCCCCTATCCACCCCACCTTCCCCCCGCTTTACCACTTTCTATCCCTCACTTATCTCCTACAGTCCCCCTTCCACCTCCTTCCCCCTTCTACCCTCACCAACTCTCTTCATTTTCTCACCCATCACTTACTTCACCCCCGCCCACCACCCCTCGACCAACCATATCATCTCCCAACACTTATTTCCAACACCACTCTACATCCACCATTTTTACTCCGTCGCACACCCATCCTTCTAAACATCTCCCCCTTCCCCACATTCGTCCCCTACTACTCCCAACGGTCTCGCTCCTTTTGTCCCTATTAAACATATATTTAAAATTTATCAACAATGGCTTTGAGATTTTGTGCCTTTTTATTAAAAATGAGCCCCTGGGAAGGATTCTTGAGAAATATAGTTTTTAAATAAATTAGGAAAACTTTATTATACAAAGAAGTCGCTACTCGCGTAAATTGAAACAGTACGTAGATTGCTGAACCTTGCACTTAGGGGGTTCGAAACACTGCGATATATGTACAATGGATTGGAAAACTGGGCTTCGTAATGAGGCCATGATTGGGCCATATTGGTCAATCCAAAAAGAGCCCAAGCAGGGGTTAAGAGCCGGGTCATTTATACAAAAATTTGTTCCCATTGAAATGTGGATATAAAGCGACATAACAGAATTACAGAATAAAGCCAATTCATTGAGCAGGTTGAGCTCATTGTTTTGCGCGTTATGGGATGGCGATTCAGTGGCGTGACCAGCTTTTTTTCAGGGGGAAAAGGGGTGGGGCACAATATTTTCAAGGGGGGCAACATTATATTAAAAATTGTGTAGTTATAGTATAGCCTATGTTAAAATCACTACTTTCAGGGGGCAAGAGGGGGGGCAAGATTCCCCACAGGGGGGGGGGCAAGGCTGCCCCCAGGGTACGCCACTGGATGGCAATGTCTCTAAAAAACGTTGCACCGGGATACAACTTCTGGTTAAACAGGTTGTCTCTGGAATTGCTATTGTGTTCGGTAGACCAAGGATGTCCGCCCGTTGCTCCATACTGTTGTGTAGCCAATCATGTATAGAGATCAGTGGTTACAGTGCGACTTGCGATACAACTATTAAATATTTACACGACCCCCCTTTAAAAATGGCACGTTTTCATGGATGGTTGGTGTTAGGCCAAAACTAAATCTTTGTTAATCACAAAATGATATTTATTAAAACCACCCCTCTTTACATTTTTCTCAATCACCTGAGGTTTTAAAAGGTTTTGTAGGGTTTGCAATAATAAAAATTTCTACACGAACTTCGCTCCTATCCTTTGTGTGCATAACGAAGTTCAAAAGGATGAGGATTGTGGCAAATTGCTGGAAGAGTAACGTGATTTTTTTAGAGGCGTCTGTTTCGGTATGCATGCGGCGTTGTTGTAAATATACCACAGGGGAATTAAACTGGTAGCTTCCATTATTGCTGTACAGTTGGGTACATTTGTCGGAATAAATCTGGATTTTTTTCGCAAGGATACTCCAATTGGCATGAAAAACCATTGGTACCGTTTTATTTAGGGAATTTCATTATCTATATGTGCCGATAGATCATACCAATAAATCACCTTTAAGTGAAGGATAACCATTTTGATTAAAAGATATAATTTTTTTCTTTTTGGCGAATCACACCCAAACAAAGAGGAGATGTATGAGACGAATCTACATTAACAAAACAGAGGCTGGCGCTAATACTCAGCAAATGCTTCTAAGTGCTTTCAATCATACAGTTTACAGCGCTTTTTAGTGAAACAAAAATAACTAGGACAGATGACCGTCCTTGAAGGGAACACACCGCACGGCTCTTAATGACCTTTGATCCCCCTATCAAGCACAAGGGTTGTGAAGGGTCTGGACGCTTTTAATCTTAAGTTTATCAACAGGGATAGTTCCTTCCAGATGGAAAATAAGTAAGGTTGAACCCCCACTTTTTTACAAAGAAGCTCCTAGAACATCAGTAGGTAACTACAGTCCCATATTTATTTTACATTGTGGTAATGGGAAATTACTTGAGCGATTTAGTTTCATGGACCAGCTCCAAGACCAACTTGATATGTGTCAAAATGAGCAGTAGGCTTCACACCTAAACATTCTACCTTACAACCCTTCTTGAAGTGTCCGACTAAATTCTTTAAAGGTCCCATGGAAATGCAATAGAATTGATGTAGTTTTGTCAAAGTCGACAAGGAGGGGAGAGAGAGAAATTCATTTCAATATTTGGGTTGGTGTGATGGAATCATTAGTGGGACTATTGATTTTTCCGAGCGTAATAGAAACTTCAAGGTGACTGGTGTGAAGCTATACATGACACTGACTGATAACCAATGAGTTCCCCTAAAGGATGTCCTGGTAGTGTATTCTGTTTGTGGATCTGTTTATTGGGGAATGATGCCCCGTAAAGATTGGGACTTAGTTTATTCATTCTTCATTTGCATGGGGACCTTTAACAATATCGATGATGGCCCATCTAGTCGAAGCACAGGATTTTTGGCCTCAAGAAGGCATTGATACTGTTTGGCAATTTCCTATGCTTATTGAAAAAGTTGTAGTGCTGGATGTTGGGTCTGGATCTGATGGTTTCAAGTTTTTTATGGTTTCAAAAGGAGAAAAAAAGTAAACTAAAATAGGGAATGTATTCTTATGAAATGGCACATGTAAATTTTGGTGTTCCACAGGGTTCTATACTTAGGCCTGCATCTATTCACGTTGTTGTACATCCATAGCCTGACCCTGCATGTGTCTCAGATTGGATTGCAGATCAATTTAATGTGTGACACTGCGGTTTTTGTGAAGGAAAAAAATGTGGAAGAATACACTACCAAAAACTCAACAGTGATCTTGTAATAAAAATTACCACAGGGCTGGAAGAGGAGTAATGTGACCCTCAATTCCTCCAAAACAAAAGCCCAAAATCGAGCTTATGATCCTAAATACTACATTCGAAACACTGCAGACAGTTTTAAGGTATTTGGGTCTTCATTTTGATCCTATCTTAAAAATGGAACTGTTCATATTAACCAGGTAACAACCTCTCTAGCAAAAAATATATCGGGCTTTTTTACAAGAATTAGAAAATTATCCTTCACAAACTGAAACGTCTCACTTACATTCACAATCTCTATACTTTCAAGGGAGGTGATATTTGTGATATTGTTAGGAGGAACTGCAGTAAAACCTTGAGGACTAGGATTGAGCGCCTACCAGATTCGAAATCAGCAAAGAGTTATTCTTAAAGGGGTCCTGGTCAGAACAAGCTCCAATTACCGTTTACGGACAGGAAAATACAAATTGCGAATTTCTACCAGATACGGACTAGAACGAATTTTGCACGTAAGATTGGTACACATGGATTACTAAGGCTACCGTTCAGATGATATCAAAAATCTCAAATTTTTGAGGGCTAAATCCTCCCTTAGGTAAGTCTGGGGACGAGGCTTGTGGATCACGAAAAATGCCCCTTTAAACATGAATGTTAAAATCACCCAAAACTTAGTAATTTGTTGGCAGAGCAGTAGTGACCTCATTGATAAAATTATCCAATTCATTTATAAAGTCAGATGTGCGGAACTTATGTACTCGCTGAAGGAGGGGAGTGGGGGGTCTGTGGTCTATAATAAAAAAAAATGAAGGCCCAGATTTCAAATCAAAAGCACAACAATGTTCAAAGAAGAATTAAATCCATTCTGTAGAGTGTTGGTAACAGTGAGAGTGAGATTTGATTTAAGAATAGACAGGAAAACAACCCCAAAAAACTGGTGTGAGTCCAAACTAGCACCCCAACGGTAAGAGAATTATGATAAATTAGATTGGGTAAGGTCTTGGATAATAGCATATTAGTTCAATGGAATAGCAAGTAGTATTGAAACATGGCTTTGCAACTATACTATTATTTGATCATGTGTAATTAATGTGGCAATAGATCGCTTAGATACGTTAGGAATAGCGGGAAGAAAAAATATTAGAAGAAAAGGTGAAGGCTTGAGCTGGGGGGATGAAAGTGCATGTTCGGGCGCAGAAATAGGGGAATATAACGGGATATCGTAGTATTCATATGGTACGGTGTTGGTGTTGGTAAGGGTAAAGTTGGAATTTTGATATGACTGTATCTGAAGGGAACTTTCATTGTGTAAGTATTTGATAATAGTGTATGCCCTGGCTTGGCCGTTGTAATGTGGAAATATTACTTTTGCATTTGTTACGGGACGTTTCCCAAGGTTTCCAGAAAAGCAAACACCTCCGGGGTGGTATAAACAAAACAAAAACGCACAAGGACGTGGGGGGAAGAAGGAGCGGACTTTGACCAAAGAGGGAAAAAGGGCAAAGACAAGGCAGGGTAAGACAAGAAAAAGGAACAAGAGGGGAGGACAGCAAAAAAGATTGAAGAAAACGTAGGTAACTACCGTCCCATATCAGTTATACATGTGGTAATGAAATTACTTGAGAGATTAGTTCATGACCAGCTCCAAGACCACTTGATATGTTGTCAAATGAGCAGTCAGGTTTTTTTTTTTTTTTTTTTTAGTGTATTCTTTTTTGTGGCTCTGTTATTGGAATGGAATGCCCCCGTAAAGATTTGGACTGGGTTTATCATCTCATTTCCTGGGACCTTTAACAATATCGATGATGGCCATCTCGTCGAAGCAGTATTTTTGGACCTCAAGAAGGCATTTGATACTGTTTGCCATCCTATTCTTATTGAAAAGTTGTAGTGCTGGATTGTTGGGTGTGGATCTTGACTGGTTCAAGTCTTATGTTTCAAAAGAAAACAAGTAACTAAAATAGGGAATGTATTCTCTGAAATGGCACATGTAAATTTTGGTGTTCCACAGGGTTCTATCTTAGGCCTGCATCTATTCACGTTGTACATCAATAGCCTACCTGCATGTGTCTCAGATTGGATTGCAAGATCAATTTATATGCTGATGACACTGCGTTTTTTGTGCAGGAAACTGTTGAAGAAATCACTACCAAACTCAACAGTGATCTTATTAATAAAATTACAACATGGCTAGAAGAGAGTAAATTGACCCTCAATTCCTCCAAAACAAAAGCCCAAAATCTGAGCTTATGCATCCTAAATACTCCATTCGAAACACTGCAGAGTTTTAAGTATTTGGGTCTTCATTTTGATCCTAATTTAAAATGGAACTGTCATATTATACAACTACTCTAGCAAAATATATCGGTCTTTTTTACAGAATTAGAAAATATCTCACAACTGAAAGTCTCACTACTATCCACAAATCTCTCATACTTTCAAGGATTGATTATTGTGATATTGTTAGGAGGAACTGCAGTAAAACCTTGACTAATAGGATTGAGCGCCTACAGATTCGACAAGCAAGAGTTATTCTTAAAGGGGTCCTGTCAGAACAAGCTCCAATTACCGTTTACGGACAGAAAATACAAATTGCGAATTTCTTACAGATACGACCGAATTTGCACGTAAGATTAGGTACACATGGATTACTAAGGCTAACGGTTCAGATGATATCAAAATCTCAACTTTTTTGAGGTAAGTCGGGGGGACGAGGCTGTGGATCACGAAATGCCCCTTTAACATGAATGTTAAAATCACCCAAAATTAGTAATTTGTTTGGCATAGCAGTGACATAATTGATAAAATTATCAAATTCATTTATAAAGTCAGATGTGCGGAACTTCTTTACTGCTGAAGGAGGCGGTCTATAAATAAAAAAAAATGAAGGCCAGATTTCAAATCAATAGCACAACAATGTTCAAAGAATTTAGAATCCCATTCTGTAGATGTAACAGTGAGAGTGAGATTTGATTTATATAGAATGCCTATTCCACCACCCCTGGTTTTACTTCCCCTAGCAAAGTTCAGAAATGAATATCCGATTGGTGTAAGTTCTTGGATAATAGCATATTCTTCACTGAATAGCCAAGTATTTACATGCAACTATAACTATTATTTGATCAATGTGTAATCTCATGTGCAATAGATCGCTAGCATATTTAGGAAATTTTCATCAAAATATATAATAAATTTTACTGTTGATTGTGCAATTGTTGGTAATCTTTTAATATATTGCTTTAGTAAATTGTAGGTGTTTTTAATGTAAAGTGTAATTTTCTAAGACTGTATCTTAATTGTAACTTTCATTGTGTACTTATTTGATCATAGTTTATGCTGGCTTGGCATGTATTTGGAAATATTACTTTTGCATTTGTTACGGGACGTTCCCAAGGTCAGAAAAGCAACCTCCCGTGGTTCATAAAACAAAACTCACAATGACTTTTTGTAAGAAGACTGACTTGACCAAGATGTAAATTCAAAACAATGATTTTAATACATAAATGAAATATGATCAATCACACAATATACACACAATTAACAATGCACAAAAATTATTATATTTCTTACCTATTTAAAAATTAAACACACACCATCTCTTAAATTATATATAGTTCAATGTTCTTGTTGGGTGCGCACCAGGGTCTTGTAGAATCAGGACCACGTAAATCTTGGCAACACAATTCTTGCTGGTACAGTTCAACTAGTTTCGCATTATCGCAAAAGTCCATTTGCTTTAAACCAGCTGATTAAATTGTAGACTTGGAGTAATTCTGAAGTATAACTGCAACTCGGTATATAATGTCCATACAGGTACTCAGTGCATTAAAGGTGAACTCTTGGTAGAGGCAGCACTGGTATAAAAAGAGACACAATCCTGCTGGTATTCTAATGTTAACCTTTGTTTTTCCAAAGGCACCAAATTGTGTGCAGCTCTGACGATTCTGACGACTTTCCAGAATTATATAAAATAACAACATTTTATCAAATCAAATGTTATGCAAGTTCTCCACCTTCTGTTTGAGAGGTCTACACTCGATGAAATCTCTTGTCAACTGGCAAGGAGAAATGACTTGCAACAGAATTTGTCCTTAGCAAATTTCCCATGATGCACCAAAACATGCGGAGACAAGATGAAGATTTCGCAAGCTTTTCAGTTCACTGAAACATGCTTCACATCCTGTACCTGATGTGTTTTTGACATAGCAATTACACAGTCTATTGTTCAACAGGTGTGCACTCTTGCTTCCTATAGGTAAACAAAGAACCTCTGTACAGTTCTAAGAATGACAAAGATAAGACACTGTGCTCCTACTGTCCTCTGACTGCGAACATCTTCTGACATGTTCTTACTCAGGAAGTTCTCACAATCTAGTCCTTTTAGAACTAGGTCAATCAGACAAGTCATGCTTATTGCACAATTCCAGTTCTCCTCACTCATAATTTATATGATTAAACATGATTTAATTAATACACAAAAATAATATAATATTCAGGAGTCTGTCACAATGTAGAATTTGGTAATTTAAGTAGTTTTAAAGGCTGACTCAGATTTCCCGATGAGGGCGCACTCAATTTTCAAACAAATCGTGTTTTTTGCATATACATAATGCTTGTCCATATAATAATCACTGTGTGAACTAACTAAGCTCAAATCGAACTACTTCATATAAAAAATCACAACTTTGTTATAAAAATTCCGGACCCGGATCATGTCACATAATCTGTAGATATTTTCTATTTGACCTTGTTTTAAACCTCTCGACCCATATCTTTGGTAGAGGGGATCAACTCAATTACATGTATATAAGCAGGAAGGTGAAACTGTACAAATGCCCATAGATGATTTTGTTATCGATAGAAATAGGGCCACCCATTTCGATTTCCTATTGACCGGGGATGACGTAGCGCCACGTACGACCGGTGATCGATAAGTCACCGATTTCATGCAGCATGCCTCCACTTTTTTGATCAAGTGTCCTATCCCGATTTATTTAGGATCCCTGGGATAAGTCACACAATTATGTTATGTTACATAATCTGTAGAAGGCATTTTTTTACTTCCTATTTGAAAAATAGAAAGCAAGCCACTAAAATTGGTAATTTTCTGATTTTTAATTGATTCAGTATGGAGTTTCTCAAGGCTCAATACTTGGCCCCTTTTTTCACAATACAAATAAATGCTCTTCCCTTGGATGTTTCTAAAGAAATGAAAATCAACCTTTATGCTGATGATACTGCCATTTTTCCCCCTCAAATGATGTTCACAATATAAATACCCGCCTCAATCATGATCTATCTCAAATCGCATTATGGATGAATAGAAATTAACTATCTCTAAATGCAAAAAAGACCAAAGCCATGTTGTTTGGCCCACATATTAATATGAGTAAATCTGCTGATCTTTTCTCAATAAAACAAGGGAAAATAAAGTAAGCACTACCCTCTATGGTGTGATTTGAAAGATGCCATATACTCTTTAGGGTGTATGAGGGCACGTGTGGTCCAGTGGATTGAGCGCTCGTTCCGCAATCCAAAGGTCGTGGGTTCGAGTCCCACTGCGGTCAACGTGTTGTGTCCTTGAGTAAGGCACTTTACCTTAATTACTCCTCTCCACCCAGGTGTATAAATGGGTACCAGCATTATTCAATGCTGGGAAAGTAACAGACTCGCTGTGCGGGAGGAGTGGCGAACCCCCCACAGCAAAAACATAATACGGAGGAGTCTGGCCCAAACGCTAAGGAAAGAGAGATGGGCACTCCGTGCTCGAGCTTGCTCGGCACGAGACTTTTAGGGTGTATGGAGTAATATGGAGTTTTGGGTCAAAGTTTTGAAGACAATTATTCCTTAATGGAATAAATGGGGGGCAGACACGATCTGCTTGATTTGGGCATCTGGGATTTCCAAACGGTAATTTAGGGAATTCTTACGTGTATTTTCTACGGCAGCCTCAGTCCCAGTGACATTACAAAATCGCTTCTTAAAGGGGCATTTCGTGATCCACAACATCGTCCCCCGACTTGCCTCAAAAAGGTTGAGATTTTTATATCGTCTGAACCCCCGTTAGCCTTAGTAATCCACATGTACCTAATCTTACATGCAAATTCGGTTGTATCTGTAAGAAATTCGCAATTTTGTATTTTCTGTCCGTAAACAGACAAATTTCTGCACAGTGGCCTATGGGACCATGGGAAACAAACAATTGTTCATAACACAATAGCACAAGATCGAGATCAACTAAAATTTTGTGAATAAGCTTTTCTCAAGGATGTCTAGTGAAGAACGAATAAAAAAAGTGCTGAAATCACGGTTTTGTGTTATGAGCGATTGCTTATTTCCCATGGTCCCATAGGCCACTTTGCTGTAATTAAATACAAAATTGTGAATTTCTTACAGATACCATACGACCAAATTTGCATGCAAGATTAGCTACACATGGATTACTAAGGCTAACAGTTCAGGTGATATAAAAATCTCAATTTTTTGAGGTAAGTTAGGGGGATGAGGTGGTGGAAATGAAATGCCCCTTTAATCTCACTCTGGGTAAGCTCAGAGGCAAGACTAAAAGAGGATGTATCCAACACTTCTTGGTAGAAACAGGACAAAAATAACACCATGATAAACCAAATCTTTCTTACATATCATTGGGTAATGACAATATTTTTTATTACATACAATATCAATTTTCAATCAAATAGTCTCCTGAGTTCTTATAATAACATTGTGGACCTACATCAGCAGGAGATAATATACAGGCATTCAATGTAGTATACAAAGGTTAACATGCTTAACTATTATTTAACTTGGTTTTACCAGAGTAAAACCAAATTAAATGCACAGAGGTTAAGATGCTTTTCAAACTATTAAGTCAGTTTTACTTGTCATGTAAAACCAAATTAAATGCACAAAGGTTGACTATTGTTCAACTCAGTTTACTTTAGTAAAACAAAGTTAAATAACCAGCATGCTACACAGGTTCCCATGCTCAGCAAATTATCAACTCAGTTTTACTACACCAAGTTACTTAGGATTTAACTTGGGTTTACTGGAGTTTATTACCACCTTATGATAAATATAAACCACTGTCAAGTCACAAAAAATATGGCTATGCACAAAATGTTGCAAGTTCACAATATCATCAAAACGGTGTATTAACAAAGAACGCAGGATTGTCTATACAGTGTCAAAAAAGATTACGAAAAAAGTACTACATTTTTATACAATGTATGAAACCTGTTGCCACGGTAAAGATTAATCTCATTTTTAAATGCTTCTTGTGAAAAATTAAGGGATCAAATTCAGTATTCTGCCACCAGATCCTTCAACATGCAGTTTATTCCGTTGAGGCTGCCGAATTCATATGGTAGTGGCACAATACAAAATTCTTTCTGAAATTAATATTCAGGGTACCTGTTCAAAAAATTATGCAGTTGAAAATAAAGAGAGAGCTAATCTCCTGCCATTCTGGGCAAAATCAATTTGGAATAACAGGTTTCCTTATATTCACCTTGGTGAGAATAATTTAAAAAAATCCCTGGTGATACAGGCGAGATGATTCAGGGTGGCTTCAAGTGGAGTCTGAGGTCATTGTGTGCCTCTACATGTAGGTCTACCAATGCTACAATTATGACCATGTCGGCGCCAACCTCTTTTTTCTGGGGTGAAATGGGTGGAAAAGTGAAATCTTCGGGGGTGCAAAAACTAAATTCTTGGGGGGCAAAATAATGAAAAATTTGGAATTTTCACCCAAAGCCTGAATTTTGCCCCAATCCTTCATTTTTCTTTCGACCAGGGGGGCAAACTGGTGGGTGGTCAAGAAAAAATTTGGGGGGGAATGCCCCCCATGCCCCCCCTGGCGCCGCCACTGATTATGACACCCGCCACCCGTACTTGCATGGCGGGGAATGTGATACACGCCAAAGGTTTTGTTCCATCAATCCGAACCTCAAATCTGAGAGGGTATATGCAGGCTGATATCCGTCATCATGTAACCTGTTATAGTCTCTCCCGGTTGGTTCTTTTGCTCCTTCTATGGAAAGCTTACTGTGAAGTTTTAAGCGTTTGCTTTGTCATTTTGCTTGTCTTTCAGAAAAAAAAAAAAAAGGAAAAAAAAAAAAAAAAAAAAAAAAAAAAAAAAAAAAAAAACGAAAGAAAAAAAAAAAAGCAATTTTGGCTCGTCTTGTATGTTTCGCTTTCATTTTCTATCTCAACTCCACTTCACTAACCATATACACAACACAGAGGCAAAACATGGAATACAATGGTCAATTCTTTACAACAGCTTACTTGTTACATTTCCACCATGTATTTAATTGTAAATCGCACCTGTTACTAAGCTTCTTTGGAATAATCAATAAATGCTTCCATATCCATTTTTGCACAACTTCTTAGAAAGACCAGTGTCCTTAAGCATTCAATTACCTCAGTTACATTTTGGCCTATTCAATATAATAGGAAATGTGTTCACAGGCAACCTTGAATAATCAGCCATGTCAGTGAATCAACAAAATACCAGTACATCTTGCTGATATGCCAATAACAGGTTACTTGGATGAATTCAGTAAATTCTGCCACCACATCCTCATCGTGCAGTTATCTAGTTGAGTCTGCCAATTCATAGAGTAGTTGGCACATCCAATATTCTTTCCAACTTCTGCTGATTCCTTCTTGAACCAAAACCAAAAGTGTCAGAAAATAACATTTAGGCTATTATGCATGAAAATCACCAGCAGTTACTTTTATATATTGACATTTTGATTTTTGATCGGTTTTTATCCATTTGAAAAAAGGTTGTAAATTTGGCACTTTTTAGATTCACTACTACAAAACATTTTCTGCATTTCACGCAAGTTGGAACATGACCACACTGTTGACCACTCATACTTTACATAATTTTGTCAGAGTAAACATTCTCAGATGTATCAACATCATAGCTAATATAATTCTTATTCAGGATTGCATTTTGACCTCTGGCTAATGTACTTGGTCAATTACACCAAATCTTACCCCTCTGAACTTCAGAAATGGTGGTTGGCTTGCTTGGACTAAACATATCAACTTCAACACATATATACTTCTGTCCATTCTGAGTAGGGCCAGAGGGTGTTTTAAACCAATCCCATAATGCATTGCAACATGCCAATATTGTATTGTACTAAACAGTACTTAGGGATAAAAAGTATTAAGAAGTTTAAGGACCACAAAACAGTTGATGATCATGCTAAAAATTACCTAAGTACTAGTGCTTTGTAGGCTAAAATGAGTGAAAAAGTCTGGGTTTTTTGTCTTAAGAATGTTATTTTTATGGGATCGCATGACCAAAATGAGATGAAATTTCCCCAAACTAGTGCATTGTGGGATAGACTCAATACACCCCCTGATGTAGGGCTAAATCACACCTTTACACCAATCCTACCATTATATAAACCAAGTTTATCAATCAATGACAACCATTATGGTATAGAGTGTATCACTGAGGTTATTTTACAAGGTATTTAGCTGATATGGGTTAACCACAGTCAACCAAGGATAATACACTAACCATTTTTTAATCAACATGGGTGTATTTACAAGACAAATTCAGCAGACTTTGGAGCCACAATGATTTGTAGCTCTGTGTTTAGAGCCAAATAGTTTTGTTGTTAACAACAAGTCCAGTAATTAAATTCCGAACTTTTGGGTGAAAGTATCACACGCCATAACATTACTATATTATACTTTGCTGGTCATCTCAATGGCAAGCAATATTTTTAAAAAAAAAAGGTTTTTCTTTTTTTAAAGAATTTAAATGTGTAGTGTATGTGTGTTGCTCTACTTGATATGAGGCCTGGCACTTGCATATACACCCCATCAAGTACCGTGGGAAACAAACTTGCGGTTTTGATGGTAGACGCAATAATGCATGTTGCCAAGCCGTATTCAATACTGTGCTAATATTGATGGTTAACCACTAAAACCCGCGGTTTTTTTGTTTATATCTTGGGAATGAATGGATTTGAGGGCTCAAATTTCAGGATGACAATGAGAAAATACGGCCTTTCATCTGATATCAAAATCGATACTACTTCCGGGTAAATCAAGGGGTCCCAAAGACGATCGGAACACGCACCTTTAAGGTGCCTTGTTAATTTCCACGGGTAGATTTGTCAGGTTTGAAGAGTACAACTCTAAAAGCATTATCCTCATGCAAGTGCAACAAAGTTGTAAGTGTAATAGCTGCCATTTGTCAGTAAGTACGTATATCTTGTTTCTACGATTAAAAGCGTAAATTGAAACCAGCGTTTGAAAATTCTCAAGACTGAAATAATACCGAAAGGCATTGTGGGAAAAATGATGCGGCCCATAGCGATTGCGAGTTCACTTTTCCGTGTTTGCGAGCACCGAAGTACCCGACAAAAACGTTCAATTTTCTCGCTAGGTTCTATAGTTCAGACCCAATTATGATACATTATTGAAAACAAAACATAGTAACGGACCCTCTGATGCAAAAATCTCCATAGAATCCCTTCGTATTCCAGAGATATTTGAGATTTAGTTTCATTTGCATGCATTCGCTATGACGGACTGATAACGTTAATCTCTCGCGCAGTACTAATTTAGAAAATATCTTTTGCAGTCTATGACACAGACTACACACTTTCCGGACTGCCGTAAAGTCTTTGGTCAGTGTTTCTGGAAATGCCATTTCAAGAGCCACTGAATCAAGGAAAGGTAAATTGAGAGCTATCTTATAATACACGGTAGAACACAGATGTATCACATGGCAGCTATTGCACTTACAAGCTTGTTGCACTCGCACAGTGATTTTTTTGAGTTTTGAACATTGTAAATTGTTTCACAAAATGATTACATGTTGGATTGTTTATTAACAGCTGTAGTCGTTGTTTACACTTGTATGTGATGATATGCAAGTATAAGTCCAAACACTAGAGAAAATGTATGCCCCAGATTCATTTCACTTTTTAATTAGCACAAAGCAAGACCTCCCCCAGAGTAATTTGATTTTTCTGTAGGTACAGTGTTAATGGTAAGGCTTAATTACACTTATTGGTCTAACTATAAATAACATGTCCTTGTGCACAAGACAATATTGTACAAAATGCAAATTATAAAGGCTGCATTTGAGGTGCATGTCTGGAGTTAATGGCACTCCTTACATGTGATTTAAGGGTGGGGTTAGGTGGGGTATGTATGGGTAGAGTAGGGGTAGGGTTGAATTGGGGTGGGATATGGATATCCTGTTGAGCCCACACTTATTCTGCATAGGAGATAACACTAAACAGGGAAAAAGTTTGCTGTTCTTGGATGAGATTGACCTTTGACCTCTAACATCATCATAGGACTCTAAAACATTTATGGGTGTGTTGCTCATGGTGTCTAAGTTTTTTTCTGTTTATGATTGTACTTGTAGAAGACTATTGCGAGTGATGTTTGCAATGTACAGAGTTGGTGATTAACAAAACCAAGTCAAGTGGAGCAATGGTGGAGGTGCAGCAAAGTAAATGGGGGAATCCCCAAATTCCTTAAAAAAATGACCATTTCATCCCAAAAGTATGATTTTTAATTATTTTGTGGCTCCAGTTTTCCCCTGCTGGTCTTGACACCGGATGAACAAGTACACTATACTTTGTCTGGACAGAAGCGGCGATGTCACCGCTTTCACACAGTGTTAAATATATGCATTATCTATGCATATATATTAAGTCACAGCTTTAACCACGACCACATGAAATAAGGCATCTCATATGGGTTTCAACTTATATGCCTGGTTTTCAAGTCATTGTAGTATGAAGTGTACCTGGAAAAGAGAAGGGTACCCTAACCCTAACAGTCTTTTGGTTTCTAGCCAATCTCCAGAGAGGAAGGGAAGGGGTAAAGGAATAGAAGCTAAAGAAGATTGGACATCCGTGACAGGATTAAAACCTGGGCATCCGGTGCACCACTCCCATGAGCAGGGATGGGAAGCCCCGAGGGAGTTGCTGGCCCGGCCAGCAATTTCGTGCCCATGTGAGTGTTGGTACGATGACGTCATCGCATCTATTTGGACTTAGTGCATTTCCTAGCCTCAGCTCATTGAGTGCTAGTAAGTTTTGGTAGCGATAGGGTTAATTAATGTTAAAAGGCTTCATACACTATCATTGAAGGTTAAGTTTTATATTCCATCAACCCATTTCACTTTCTTTTTTTAAATTTAACTCCAATTTGGAACTAGGTTAATTGTAAACTGCTTAAGTTATAGCCATAAACATTTATCTTATTGTTTGAAATTGTGAACTATTACCACATCAATTAAACCAACTTCCAAATTTTGAGCTAGTATTAAAGGAATTTGCAGTCTTTTGACATGCTTGGTGATTATTTGAATATGGTTGAGGGACTTTAAATTACCTTACTATTCACTTTATACTCCTTGAACAATTTTAATATTTCCCTACTTCTTATTGCTTGCCAAGAGCATGTAAGTTTAGGGATAAAATGCTATACAAAAGAAACCACGGTAATGAAAAATACTGATTATAGCCAGATTTCACAACCCTGTTTTATGAAGCAGAAACCAGTTGGGCTGACCACCTTTTTGTGGCATATGGTAAAATCCACTCCCTGTCAAGTTCCATAGTGGCAGTTCAGTTATAAGGAACATTGGTAAAATCCTTCTCAGTTCAGCCACTTGCCCAACACACAGGCATTTACCTAATTTACCATACAGGCCAGCATGCCAGCTTTTACCATTTATTTTCAGCCCTGATGTGCCCGCATTTCAGTTTTGCCTCAAAACTTTCAAATTGATACAAGTATGACTAGGTTTCAGGTTTATGTGGATGTAGATGCATATGAGACATAATGCCTAACTTTCCAAGCAAGAGGCAAGATGTGGAAAGTTAGGCATTATGTCCCTTACGCATCTGCACCCACATAAACCTTAAATCTAGAGGTCGTTTGTATGCACAAACAAACACATTGATAAGGTGTTATGCGAACCATATTCGTTGCATACTTGTGTTCACCTGCATGATGTAATGACATGAACTTCTTGACAAACCTATAACAATTGCTCACTCACGCTCTTTCTCTGGCAAATGATCAACAAATTAAACAATGAACCCTCTAATGTCTTCTAGTCTGATTCTGCCGGTCAGGTTGATCTGTGGAGAATAGATCTACTTCACTCTCCCTGACCCCTGGAAATGAAACCCCCCTGTAACTGTAATGTTGGAGAATTATAGTTTCATTAATACATCTTTTTCACAATTTTCAGCTTTGTACATAGGAGATTAAACATTTTCTTATCAGAAAGTGAGAATATATCAAGCTGCACATATTTTAAAAGCTGAAATTTGTTCTGGCAGATTAGGCTGATGTTTCATTGTTTTTTGTTATTTTCTCAATCCACCACAAAATTACATTTTACATTCCAGTGTTCAGAGCAAGGTTAGGGAAGAGCCCAGTTATGTCAAGACTCTGACCGACAGCAAATTCATGCCTGAAACTCCCATTGTGAATCAACTAACCTTTCTTGGGATAATTTGAAAGGATTAAGATATTTTTGGTTCACCACTTCTCTCCAAAAATTTTTTAAGCGAGAGTGGGAACCTAACAAATTGTCATCAAGGAGAAGAGGGACCCTGAACCATTTAATGGAGAAATTCCTGTAAAATAGGGGGACTGCACAATGTTTTGAATGGGATCAAACGGAGAAACACTTTTTTTTTAAAATGATTCCTCCTTTCCCCCGGAATAAATAATGACTGTTTCCCAATGGTTACCACTCTTATACGTTTTTGTGCCTTTGGACAATTAGAGTACTTGTTCTTTAAGTTGTCTGCCCTGGAAAAAGATAAACCTATACTTCTAGGGTAGTGAATCTGAGCACTATCTAATCTCTCCCTGGAGTAGACAACATTGGATATGGATATTCTCCAGAGAGATTTAATTTTACACAAGCTAGTGTTTGACATAATGATAAGTCTGTAATGCCTCAGTGCATTTATCAGATTGTCCGGAACTAATGATGACATTCCATGCGTTATTACAGCACAATAATTCTTGATATTCATAGTACTAATCTAGTGTGCATTACAGGTAGGGACTGCTCGCAATTTACAAAAAAAAAATGGGGGAATTTCAAATTTTTCTGACAAAAAAATTCTGTGCACCCCGTTCATTCAAACTGGTTGCTCCCCCCCCATGGCCAATTTTCCCCCTAAATAAAAAGAAAACATGTTGGCCCTTATTTCTACTTCGTAAGTGTCTCAGTCCCCAAGCAAAAACAAACTTCGCTTTGGAATTTGAACTACTATTTGCTAATCAACAGAGCACACCGTGCAACAAGCTTATTTTTCCATTCTGTAGGTCTGGTAAGTTATGTAATATGTGGAAGTCATACCATAGGACATCCCCCATTTTATTAACTGTTTACACGTTCCAACGGTAATGAGACAAATCGGGAAATGTACCCAATTGGCCCAACACCGATGTGGGAATGATAATAATGGTACGTACAAGAAACACCACTTGCTACCTTACAACAAATAGTATACTTGAGTCCACACTGGGTTTATGTACATGTCTATATAATTATATATAATAAGGTACACTTAATTTCTGTGACTCTGCAATATTTAAAGATGATCACTGGAGCGGATCAATGTGATGTGTCAATGTGATTCGTCACATGACTAATAGCCACCACTAACAAGTCTATTTTGAATGTAAAAATGACTTTTACTGGCCTTTTTCTTTTCATTTGAATTCATACTCTTTTGATGTAATGCTTAAAACCGTAAATAAGGAAAGAACATAACTGAGCCGATGTTTGTATTTATTTTTTGCCGGGACGCAACATTGAGACTAGTTTCACGTCTTGTTTAGAGGCGGTGGCTCCTTCCTGACCATTTTACTCCACTTCAGAGTATTTGCCAGTATTCAAGAAGAGACAACCAAACAAAATTGCATCATCTCTTTATCAAAATGCAAATATGCCTTTGCAAACGAACCCAATTTGCCGGATACTCTTAATAGCATCACATATCATACATATTACTACCAAAAATGGATACGCCTTTATTCAGCTAACATAAAGCAATAATATGAATACTAAGTAGAATGCACCATGTCAAAAACAATAACAAATGTTTCAACCAATAATGTGATAATAAGCATTACTAAACAATACACAAGCATTCAATAGTCATAAATACTTAGGGAGCAAAAAAAATTAAGATGGTGCCTTTTAAATAAACATGGAATCTGAATAACAAAATTGGCATTTATGTTATAATTGGATATGTGGCCTTGTCGAGCTGTCAAATTGGTCAAGATTAACAAATCACTACTCACGTAGTATAATTGACATAATTACACAAGCAGTGCAGATCTTATATAGGTAAAAAATGATAGTGTGTATAATTTTCTCCAAATACCTGTCAAAAAGTGCCAAGTTTGTAATTGTTTTGTAGCAAAATTAGCAAAGATTTTAGCAAATTTAGTTTAATTTTGAACAGAAATTGTTTCAAAATCTATTACCATATATTTTGTATCTAATTTTCTTCAGATTCGGTATATTTCGGTTCTTAGAATCCCAGCTACATTTTTTTATCCAAAACAACCAGGGCTGGAAAAAATGTCAAATTTCCAGGGGAATAAAATCCAAATTTCCCTCCAAGATTGCAAAATTTACCTCCAGGATTTCAAAATTTCCCTACAATTCTTATGTATTTCTTGATTTAAAGGACAACAATTTCCCTCCAAATATCAACATTTCCCAAGAATCTCATTCTCAAATTCCCCACTTTTTCCAGGCATGCAAAACAACACCAGGAACCACCAGGATTTGGGAGCACTACAGTGCAAAGATTTGGCAACACTATACAATCACTTTCCATCCCTGTTTCCTCCCTTGTGTACATGTATACATATACCATGGACACCTTATTGTACACCACTGGATACTGACTTTGTACGGCGGTCTGTTAAGTACGTAATCCTGTTTCTAAAATTGAAAAAAAAAAGTTGTCGTAAATTGAAACCAGTGTTTGAAAATTCTCAAGACTGGAAAAAATATCGAAAGGCATTGTGGGAAAAATGGATGCGTAGCGATTACGTATTCACTTTTCCGTGTTTGCGACCACCAAAGTATCCGACAAAAACGTTCAATTTTCTTGCTAGGTTCTATAGGTTCAGACCCAATTACGATACATATTCAAAACAAACATAGTAAGCGGACCCTCTGATGCAAAAAGCATCCATAGAACACCTTCGTTTTCGGGAGATATTTATTCTATGATGGACTGATAACGTTACTCTCTCACGCATTACCAATTTAGAAATATCTTTGCAGTCTGTGACACAGACTACACCGTTGGAAATACTTACCGGACCGCCGTACTGATTGTTACAGTGCACTTGTGTCAGTCAAAACAATTTAAGTATATTATAGTACATAGAAACTTATATTTTTAAAAGCGTTAAAATGAACATTCAAACATTTTTTGGCAAAATAAGTTAAATTGTGCCCAAATGGTTTCAAACAGTTTTTAACTTTTAATAAAAAATTCATTTTTTGTTTGAAAGCTGTCCATGCTGCTTTCAAATATAATGTTTGCTGCAAATTGTGAAAAACAATCAAATTACACTACACGTGGGATTATATATTTCAGAAATTGTGTTTGTACATACCACTTCCACACTCCTTATTTAAATTCAAACCTTTCACTGTTTTTTTAAAACATAACACAAGTTAATGGATCTATAGAACTAACCAGAAATTCATTTCATGATTTTAGCTTTTCAGATTGCACATCTTAAAAGAAAACTGAATGACTTGCTAACTCACTTTATTAATAAAATAAAACAGAACCAAAAAATCATACTACAGAAGAAAACCCTCAACCATTGTAAATCCCGATTAGAAAGGAATAAAAGAACAAAGTGACTTTTGCTGTTTTTAAATTTTGTTGGGAAAGGGCCTACTGCGATTCCGGGATTGAAGTAGGAAATGGCGCATAATATGTAATTTGATTCTAAGTTTTAAAATGTGCATTTTTATTGCTAGCCACCGCAAAAAATTATCACACCTCAAACACCTGTTGCATATGTTTGAAAGTCCTAACGCCACACAGGACCCCGCTGTTTGAAAATCTCATGATAAGAATACAGGACGAGAACTTCAGAGCGCAAATGATTCTGACAGCCTGGTTTGAATGCTTATTCCGCTTACTACATCCTGTGCAAAACTTGACGGCGGACAACACAAATGAAGACTTGCAAAATTTAGGGCGCTATAACATCCATGGTCAGTTCTTACTCAGTGTAGCCGATATACGGCAGCACACCTACTCCGGGCCAGCAAAACTGCACAGTACACACTGGTCAAGTTGCTGCAAGCTTGTGGGGCTTCTACAGAGTTATTGGGTATACAGTGATGTGGCTCTCTACAGTACCTACCCTAATGGGCTACCCTGTAGTTGCCCAAATAGGTGGTAGAAAGGTAGATATGGTGTGAGAAGTTGCGGAACGACACGCTGCTGCTTTGTACCTAGTCTGCAGTTACTACACCACCATCTTGAATTTAGAAATTTCACAAGAATAACTCGTGCATGCCCCGCTTACACCAGTTGCCGAAATCATTGTGCCCTGCTTTAAATTGTTCCCAAAACAAAGAATCATCTTCCGTATGCCACAGCTATTGAAGAGGGTACACACAACTTACATATACTTTTTCTAAATGCTCCCATTACCAACTAATATTTGGGCATTCAATGTCACTGACCACTCGCTTCCTTTAGGCTCAGTGAAAAACCAACTACAAACCAAAGGGTCAAATAGAGAGAACCCAGCCACCTTTTGGGGTATTCATACTTCACAATCTTGGGACTCTTTGTTATGCATCATACATGGCACTTGTACAGCAAGTCTTAGCATGAACTTGTATATGTTCCAAGCACAGCTAATATGCAATCGTCAAAACATTAAACACGTGAATGGCAAGCTTGGTATTGGTTTTTCATATACTTCATGAAATATGAAACCTGCTGTATCAGTGTTGACTAAGCTTTTTGTGCAAGAACTAGCATATTGAGTCTGGATTCCCCTTTTCAGTGTTAGACTGAGTGCCCAAAATAAAGTTATGCCCATTGAAACCCTCATAGCCAATCTACTGCCTTGAATGCCCTCCCAAAAAAAAAAAAAAAAAAAAAAAAAAAAAAACAAAAAATATTCATGGGGAGGTTTGTATTATATATGTGCCTATCCATGCAATTGTTATACACTGCACATACACTTGTTATGCACTGCATACATTGGTATGGTCTTGTGTACTTTTGGCAAAGTGGATACCCTTTTGCATTAATTATAAATTGAATTAGAGTATTTTCCATAATGAGGCAATATTGAAGTATTGAAACATCAAAACTCAAAATGTTTGTTTTGCCTACCTCTTTAGACAATAGCGCACATCTATTATCTTGTATTCTCTTATTGTTCTGAAAAGCCTCCCCTATACTAGATCGATCTCACGTTTTGGAGGGTGACATCATTGCGCATATTAATGTGCCTCCCCAGAAACGTGTTGTGATCCGTTGGATGTGCAGCATTTACGCACACGAATAACGGCGGCACGATCGAAACCTAGAGCGATTGCATGGTCGCGCATGAGCATCGCCCTCGACTCAGAGACCGAACACGTATATGTTTCTGAATACAGAGTTCAGATTCCATAGTTTTAAATGATGAAGTTATAGTTATAGAGTCAAAGAAACATCGCCCTTGTTCCTAGTTTTTTTCAGTTTCATGCTTAAATATCCATGCAACTTTACATTGATTCAGGTTCATGTGCATTACCAAATAGTGTGCCTAATGTATAATTAAGAGTTTAAAATATAGTAGTATCTTAACCAAATGAAACTTTCTGTGAATCTGTGCTGCTGCTTCTCTAATTCTACGACTGTAGTATACCCATGGCATGGGTGTTCCTCATATACTTGGGTACTGTATTTATATGTACGTGCGTTACACTCAACATATCATGCATGTGTACTTAATCGGCACCACATGGGTGGATATAATAAGTGACTTCCGAGTACAACACGGCCTGTACGTGTGCAGGGCCCCTGTGGTGAGGTCTGGTACACTGCATACTCTGAATCCCTGAACAGACAGGTGACTTGATAGTTATTACCCCAAAGTCACCTGGGGGACACTAATGTCCTTGGGGTACACCAAATTTTACTTGTGTACACCAAAGTCAAGTTGGGGTGCACCCCAAGTCAATTGGGTGCACCAAAGTCACTTGGGTACACCAAAGTCACTTGCATACACCAAAGTCATTTGGGATACATCAAAGCATTGGGTAACAAAGTCTTTTGTATGCAACCAAAGTCATTGGGGATACTCAAAGTCAATCTGGGGAAGGTATACATAGATGACCTACTACTCAAAAGGTAACCAAGTTGAGGAATCTGACTGTGTCATTCATAATAACCACAAAATCATATACATTCAAGGGTCTCTGAATTCTTATCTATTCTAGGAACTGAGTACAATCCAAATATTTTTCACATAACAATGATAAACAGCCACTTTGGAAGTAAAGTATTACAAAGCACTGTACCCAAAAGCCTGCATATCCATTTCAAAACTTACAACCTAATTGGTTGAAGTTTCAGTGACCTCTTCACCTCCTTAGTCTTCTCCTAAACTATTTCCCCAAGTACCTCGCACCCCTTAAGAGGGCTTCCTTGGTGTAGAGAAAAGAGAGTAATATTTATCCAAATTATTTTAACTAAGCTTTCTTAGTCATGTGTTATTCCAAAGTCCAATTTGAGCGTAATACATACATAAAGTTGTCCTGGCTTTTTAAGTTAGAGGCTTGTCCTCAATACTGCTGTAGATATATTGTGTCGGATGTGTAATCCCAAAAACATTTAATTTGTTAAGTAGAATCTAGAAGTAGGCCATCAAATTATGATTCCACTTCATTCTTGGCTGGGAGAATATAATTCCATGTTTGCTGGCAGATGTTCACATGTTGCTGCATGATGTTCACCTGCTTGCTGCATGAATGTTCACATTTTTGCTGCATGATGTTCACATGCTAGCTATTGGATTCCCATGCTAGCCTGCATGATATTAACATGCTAGCTGCATGATTAACATGCTAACTGCATGTTAGTCACATGGTGTCACAAATGTTGACAACCAGCCACATGACTTCACATGCAAAAGCTGTTAGGTTACATACTACATTGATTTGCAGTATGGTAATTCACTGGTGGCTAGCACAAAATCAGACATTGGCATACTAACTGCAGTTTTAACATGCAAGTAGCACTTCAGCTTCATGCTATGCAAGCATTCTAATCCAATGCTACTGAATGTCATTCACATGCTATTTTAGCATGTCAGTCACCGGCTCCCATCATGGCAACACAGGCCATCCCAGTCTTCACATGTATCACACCATGTTTTTTTTACACACTTCACATTTTTTTTTAATGTTGCACATTCATCACCTCTGATCACACACTGCTGTACCACAAGGTTTACAGGTCAACTCACAGGACATACCACGATCACAGCTAATGTCGGAATCTCGATCACCGTTGAACAAAAAGTGATCAGAAAAGCTTACATCTTGGTAGGAAAAAGTTGAATAATCATCATCAGGGGAGAACAAATCCCCATACTTCCATATTGGCAATAACGAAGTCCTCTTGTTGGGATAAAATTTCATTGGCAAATGTCTTGCAACTTCTGCTTCGACCATGGTATAGATCTCCATCCAGCCATAGACCATATGTACCACTGTAAGGGATGAACAAGGCAAGAATGTTAAGTGCAACGAAACAACTTACACCATCATTGTGACTCACAAAAAATAGAAAGCCTACCCCTTATAGCCAATTTGAAAGCCAAAATATTGGGTGCTTCTTTGCTACTTTATAAGCTTTGTCCAATTATATTAGATTGTTTCAACAAATGAAAATACTTGGGAGGATTGCTACCTTGAAATAAAAAGTATTTAAAGAGTTCCCACTATGAAATAAAATCACTGAAAAATCAATTTTCACTGAAATGATCACTGAAAGTGTGAACATTTCAGTGTGATTAGTGCATTTCAGTGTGATTAATGTCCAAGGCCATTCCACTAATCACACTGAAACTTGCTAATCCCACTAAAGCTATCACATTTTCAGTGATCATTTCAGGGATAATTTCAGCATTACTCTTTTTCAGTGTTCATTACAGATTTCAGTGATTTTTTCAGTGATTTTATTTCATAGTGTCCATATGTAACCTCCTTTAAAACTCTAGAGTAAAAAAAAAATTAAATATGCCTTACACTAACAAAATACCCTAACCCTAAGGCCAAAGATAAAAAAGTATATCCCCTTTGAAGTTCTACATGTAACAAAATCTTTTATTTTTGGCCTTTCTTATTTTTTACTTTTGGTTATATGTCAATAATGTCACAACCTGAGCTCGGTCTTACAGATGAAAAGTGGAGATTTCTGATAGTAGATATTATCCTTCATGTAGTAATAACACTTTAGTATGCTTGTTTTTCTGATAATATATTAGCGCAAGCCAGGTTTACATTGATTCAGTGTTGCCAAAATAAATTTGCTTAGGCACAGCACCGGAGAACAAAAAGTGGCCCAATTTTTACCTTAAAGGGATAAGCAGTGATGATGCAAGAGAATAAAAAAATGTAGAAAAGCATTTTTTTAGTTTATGACTCAAAGATAACTATGTACAATTCCACATAACTACTTAATGTATGAACAAAAAACACCAAATGAAGTATTTGAGGAAATTTGTCATACCGTCTCCTGCAAATAGATATGTGGCGGTGACGACTCAAAATCTATACTAAATAGCTGATTGTGGTTTACACCAGTACAGTATAAACAGAAATCAATAATATTTGTGTTTGCGGTCAAACTGTACAGGTCATGGTGCACAATATTAGGCTAAATTTGGGATATTCACACGGAAAATCCTTTTTTGATCTCAAGTCGGAATTTTGATACGCACGTATAGAAATTACAGAATCAGATAAAAAGTACGTCCTTGTTTTTAATACACAGATTTCAAGCCAACCAATTGCAGGTTATGTTAGCACATCTATGCCAGTAACAAAAATAGCAAAATACAAATTTTGATGATTTTTTTCGATGTTTCGGATCAGCAAATCACTGCTTACCCCTTTAACCATTGGTTTCTATGGAACAAAAATCGTTGATCTGCCGAACATGTCACTTTGAAAGCATGCTTGACATTAAAGTAGCCCAATTGGCTTGGAAAGCATGGTTTGTTGGCAAGCACTGCATGGATTAAAATTATTGCCTATCATGCTTATTAAACTTACCTCTCCTCCTCCAATGGCCAAGCAGTCTTTGTCTCCTTTAACGAAGAAGTTATTCTCCCCTGTCCACTTGAAACATTGCAACTCATCCTCTTGAAATCTGTATAGGAATGTCTCCCCTGTGCCATAGTAGTGGTCACTCACTCTGACTCCACAGTTTACACATGCACCAAACAACTGTCAAAAGAGAGCATGTAAAGGGTTAGTCACATGTTAGCTGCATGACCGACATATATCAGCAACACATCAGTCACATGCAGAAATCATTTTGTAGAATTTGACAAAGATGAGGTCAAAGGTCACATAAAGTTCATTAGAGGTCAACCTAAGTACACGTCGTATGAGTCTTGGGCAGTGGTTCCTTGGAATAAATTTGGTGGTCATATCATATAGCACCTTATATGTAGAAGAAATAATGTTTTATAGATTTGGACAAAAGGGGGTCAAAGGTCACACAGGTGTTGGACAATAGCAGTCTACCTGTTTACACCCCATATGGATCTTGAGCCAGTGGTTCTTCTGACCAAGTATAACAATAATTGTTTAATGCATACACTACAATTTGCATGTGAGTAAATTCTTTGTGCTTCTGCAATTTTTTACCATTTTCACATGTTTTATAATTTTTTTCAGCTATGCAACAAAGATTTATACTGATTATAAACATTTTTGCATGTTCTTAATTTCGTGCTTGCTCAGAAGTGTGCAAAAAGTGTGAAAATTAATGTAGCACAAATATTCGCACTTTTTAGAGGAGTTAATAACAAAGAAATCCAGTCCACATGTTGCTCACATCCAGCTGTCACAATCCGAATTTGCTTTACATAATGACAAGAGTCAATTTGCATTCTACCATTTAACATTAATACTTAATCAAAACACATGGTAATTGGCCAGTGTTTCGTATGTATCAAAACCACCACTTTTCCTACTCCTCCTAAATACCACCTACCTGAAAAGAGATTAGCCTAGCCTAACCTATTGTCAAAACATGTAAAATAGTCATTTCTATAAATATTATCGTTAAGGCTGAGTAAGAGATTCAAAATATAGTTGATAATTAAAAAGTAGTCAACTATCTTAAGATAGACCCTAAATTAATGCTCACTTTCTCAAAGTTGTGAGATGAATCAAGATTTGTTTCATTTTGATGCCTTATTGTAGTGTAACAGGGCCATAGGAAAAAGTTCCGATCTGGAATTGTAACAAAGTTGTGATTTTCCTATAAGGATGACTTTGATTTGAGCTTAGCTATTTCACACATGATTAGTATATGGACAAGCATATGTATTGCAACAATATGATTTGTTTTTCAAAGTGAGGGGCGTTCCTCCTTGGAAACCTCTCCGCGTCAAGAGGTTTTAAAATGTACTCCTGATGAAATTATGTACGTATCACACAATACACACAACATAAATTTAAACAAAACTATACAACATTTTACGTTACGCAATTTTGTGTTCATTGACGTTAACAAATACCAATTAACATTTTTCTGTGCATTCAATTATTTTTTCCCGGTCTATCCAACAAGAATAAAGTGTGAGCATTTTTTAAATTTGCTTCTACAATGGAAAGAATCTCCAGTAATTAGTACTCATATCTAGCAAAATCAAGGGTTTCTAAAGATATAAAAATCTCAACTTGATAGGTAAGAAGCCAGAAGTTATCTGCTCAAAATATCATAATTCACCCTCTTTATTTCTGGTTAATATGTTTTAATTCATTTTAGAAGGGTTATCTCATTCTTCCTTCATAGTGCACACACTTTTTACCGGTTTAATTTATTCCTCATACTCACCGCATTATCAAATCTTGACAGCAAAGTACGGGGTCATCATGGATCGCATGCTGCGATATCAACTGGTAAGACTGAAGCCGTGTACTGATGTGCTGTATAACAGACTCCAACTGTAGCCTTCAGTCCTTGGAGGGAGTTTTTTTGCCAAAACTGTGATTTAGACAAACATATTGGAATTATATGTATTATTGGTATTCCACAAGGTTCAATTCCAGGACCACTTTTGCAATTGTTGGAGACAGATGGAAACGTTTGAAATAAATGAAAAGGACTAAATAAAATCTCTCGACTTAAAGATGGAATTTCAAAAATCAGAATATCCTTCTGGGAAATTAAAATTTTTCAAAACTGTTCAAAAACTGTAAGAAAATCCAATTGATCCTTGAATTTTTGTATGTAACACATAGTAATTCAGAAGGGGGTCTGTGATTGTACTGATTGAACTTACAATTTGTGATCTCTGGTGAACTTGGTCAAATCAGGGGATTACATAAGGATGGCAACTCAGTCCCTGATCAAGATTTATTTCTGGTGTTTTCTTCTGGACGATTATTGGCCTCCATCACTAAAGCGGGAATTGTTCCTGTTCTCATTTCCAGAAGTCTTATTGAGTCCCAATTTCCGATGTGCAAACAGAGTCAACAAAAAGGCAACTTCTTGAAGAAGAAGATGTGTTTGCACTCAAAATTTTCAAGTCCACTAGGATTTCCTTCCTGTGCTGAACAGTTGTGTAAACTGTTCTGAATATTTATGCCATCTTAATGAGAAAAATTTTAAAATAGTTTTGGCATTGAAGGAAATTCAACTAGAGGGGTGTTGATATTAGGGTATTCAAATTTCCTTATTTAATACGTGTGTAATTATATCGTGTTAGGGTTAAGTTGGTTTTTTTTGGGGGATATTTCAAATTTTTCCTAAACTATTTTTGTTTTTGTAAAATTTGGAGAATGGAAATAAAGGTTTGCGCGAGGAGATTTCACATGTCGGGGTCCCTTAAAGGATGAAGGTACTTGATTTTTGCCTGATGTGGAGCTTTCAGTCGGAGGTGTCCCATCTGAAAGGATAGGACGAGAATGTTTCTTGGTTACAAAAGTTGTAGATTTTTGATTCGTTATGGGAAGCAAAAAATGCGGCAATTCAGCCTTATACTTTTACATTGCAATACAAGCAAATCCAAAATCGCCTTTTTCTCTCTTTAAGACATTTCTGTAGCGAAATACACGAGGCGTATTTCTAAGAAATCTTATGATTTCCCCCATTCTGACACAATATTTGGGTGCCTCAAAATCTCTCGGTTGCACCTGTAAACTTATTATTTATGTAGGTGTGCGGTTGTGTAATGGGGGAAATATGAATGGGAGAGTATAAAATGTCATTGGATAGGTTAGTAGCATGTAAGGGGGAGTGAGTGACCGTGAGTATTAAAATACACAAATCAAACACACTTGTGTTATATCGTGTCATTAAGTTTTATCATATATACGTTTTAAAAACATACAAAACCTTAAAACATCAAGGGGGAGTAACGCAAATTTTAGTTTAGTTTTGTGTGTAAATGTATGTATTGTTAAGTGTAGATAATTTGTATTTTTAGATATGGAATAGCGTTTTGTATTATCCATTTTTTTTGTATTTGTGTTATGTGAGATAGAATTAAAAAAAAAAATAAGTTTTGTATATAATGATTGTCTATTTACAAGTCGCCATTGTTACTTTAATACATATAATTATCTGCATCTAAGCACAACCACAAAAATGTTCTCCTGCAACATGGACAAATTGAGCTACTACTTCCGTGCACTTTTCACAATGATTATCAACTTACTTGACGTTGTGGAAATCCTCTAGCAGCTCACTGCTTTCTTTTCGTTCGGGGAGAGGCAGGTTCATCTCGCATTCTAGAATGGTCATCCGAGACGATTTGGCTTCTTCTTTGAGTAATGATTCTGCCACACCACACAAACAAAAACCAACAATGATAGTTTAGTGGTGTCTAAGGACCAAAGGTATTTTTTGGAAATCAGAAATGTTCCAACATGGTTGGTTTAAAGCTAGATTCTGGAAAGGAATACAGTAACTACCCAGGTTATGGTTGGGTAAGGGTTAGGGAGGTTATCTCAAAATTGATAAAAAGTAATGTGTAACAATTTTAAAGGATTACACGGATGTTGCACTTCGGAAAATGAATAGAATCATTTTTAAGTATTTATATTTATTTCACTCGGGAAAAGAATACTATGGTCAGTAATAAAGGTGTGGTCCCAGACCCCAAGACAAGAATGTTTCGGTTAATGCAAATTAAGAATGTAGATTCAATAATACGCAGAAATCCAGACGAAGAAACTACACCATGGGAATTTGTCATGGCCTACCACTTACCTGAGTTTCAAAAGGTTGGATTTTGTTTTACAGGGATTAATTATGTTTGTTGTCATATGCAAATTAATTCATTGATTAAAGGTGAAACGAGAGATTTTGAGGGCACCCAAATATGGTCATACTAGTAATTTAATATAGATAGTAACTCAATAGATTTCTTAACTTTGTATTGGATACAGAAATGTCTGTAAGAGAGAAAAAGGCAATTTTCCTTGTGTTCTAGTTCAATATAAAACATAGGCTGGAATTTGTATTTGCTCCTATACGAAATTAGAAATTGCACAATTTTACCAAAGAAACATTTCTCAGCTAATCCTTTCAGAGGGGGACTATTTTGATGGAAAAGCTTTAGATCGGGGGCAAAATCAGCACTTTCGATTGTTTAGGGACACCTGAATGTGAAATATCTCGTTGCACCTTAGTTAACATGCAGAAATCCGGGAATACAAAATCGGAGCGCATCAAAGTCATCATCGTCTAGTATCCCCTAAAGTTTGAAGTTCATGGGGATGTATTTTGTAGAGTGTAGTGGATAAATGATTCACAATCACAGCACAGGGACATACTTCAAACATACATCACCCCAAATTATATCCCATGAAAAAACCCATCCAGATCTAATACAAGGCCCACAATGTCTTGAAGGCCGAAGCTTTTCTTTGAAATAGGTCACATTTAATATAGCCCTGTTCACACGGTCAGAAAACTAGGGTTTGAATCTCCGGAGGTGAAAATTAAACAGGATTATTTTACTACCTCTAAGTTGTTGTCACACAATGGCCCAAACATGAATTGAAATCATCCCTTGACATTATCTCAGGCTTTTCATATCGGAGTGTACAGGAAGTCCAACATACCGGAAGCTGTTGACTTTGTGCGTGTGATATTTCAAACACAGGAATTTGTCAACAAAGATTACCTGCGAGGTTCACCTCCGCTCACTTATCCCGCGAAGCTGTCCACACAGCACGACACTCCAAAACCACTCGGAGTGTATCGGAGTTTGGACTTCACCCCAGTTTTGTAGGGGATAAAACCCTGTGGACCCTGTTTAAAATTCTGAATGCATCCACACAGTCAAAAACCTCGCTCGTCCACTGGGGTTCGCGTCCCACCCGAATTTGCGAATTTTCTTCTTCCCCTTTCCCTCATTCCTCAGGTACCTCCAGGACAGGGAAACCGATGTGGTGTTAGGGTTAATGGGACCCTTTGCACATATTCTGACATTGTGATCTGATTATAATTCTCATCACCTTAACCCAAGTTAACACAACTGGTGCCAGCATTAGAGAGTTACTGTGAACAGTAATCGTGATCTTGCTCATATTATGATCTGGAAACAAAGTATTTTAAATGCCCAGGTGGGGTCAAGTGGAAAGGAATGATATGCAAGCCGGCCTGATTGCCACACATACCTCTTACATGTATTGCTTAATGTATAGGGAGGAGCAATTCCCATCAAATTTTAGAACTTTGTAAAATAAAAATAGTTTGTGGCATAGATTGATTCCAAAGTCAAGTCAACCGGATGTCCACATTGAAGATTGTGTTTAGTTAAATCTCATACTCGAGAGACACCATTGTACAGTGCCCACCACTTGTCCCTAGGAATGGACGATCACGTTTCAATCATCAAGCCGTCATCCACCATAAAGGTTTGGCATCTTGTTGGAATTACTTTTAAAGGTCAAAAAGATCTTGGAGTTATGAGTCAGGGATCTTCTGTAACTGATTGTAATTAGTAACTTCTACTCTAAGAAATAAAATCTTTAAACAGAATAAGGAGACTACTTTCTCTTTTGCTGCTTGGGAAGCTTTAATGCCCTTTTTTGGGGGGCGGTGGTAGGAAAAATTAATCTTAAAGGCTGACTGACTCAGAGAGATTTTGAATATAACTTGTTGTGTAGTACTTAGTAAAAATAGTCATCTAGAACTAAATGAGTGTGTTCACCTAAAATGTAATTCCAAATGTTAGAGATGATTATATTTTTGGTTTCATGCAGTAAACTATTTATGACCCAGTTAAAACAGTTGCCCATAGGAGATACATGTTATAACCAAAATCAGGATCTGGAACTTTTATTTATGTGCACCTGTCAATCAATACTTTGCTCACCTTGGCCGTAGAGTGGACGTAAAGCCGTCAGTTCCCATGTACGAGAGTCCACAACTGTACATTATGTACTTGCAGCCAGTTTCGAATAAGCGTAGGGCAATCCGCTCCCAGCCTAGAGAGTGGGCTTCATGTTAGGAGCATCTGTATCATGGATATACGTGGCCCCGGATGGGTTAATCAATGATTACCACCACAAAACCATTACCAATGACTTGGGGATACGCAAAAAGACCGTAGACGTCGTCATGTGCAGTCAAAGTCAAGGCGGTTGGGTGTATATTATGTATGATTGTTAATCTATAATACTTCAAAACCCAAGAGCATAATAAACAGACAGGACAACAGACAGACAGAATTCTTTTTTCCTATTTCTTTTTGTTTTTTTTCTCCTTGTCTCTCTTTTTTTTTTTTCTTTTCCTTTCCTTTTTCTATAAGCAATACCTACCTCCCAATCTTTGGTTATGGGCTCATCAAAGAATCTTCACAAACTTCTAATGAGTATCATCCTGGTCTAAAACCACAAAACCAACATGCACGGTATCCAAGTCTTTACCCATAGATGTCTGGTGTTCCATTGTAAGAACGAAGTCGATCGCGTCTGCCCATGTAAAAAAAAGAAAGAGAGAAAGGAAGGAGATATGAGGAGGAGTCAGTGCGTGTGCTAGAAGAAATGAAAGGCAAAAAAAAAAAAAAAGACAGTAGGAGAATTCACATAATTTGTTACAAAGGGAAATGGTAACCAAATCCCAAAAGAGAGGAGGAGGAGACAAGAGAAAAAAGGAAAAAGCAGTCGAGATAAGAGGAATTTCGTGAATATTTCTTCCACAGTTATGACTCAATTTACACGTAAGATTGGCGCATAAGAGTATATTTCAAGTCCCCCCCCCCCCAAAGTTCATGGTGATATAACGAGAGCATCAACGATGAATGTAACCCTCGCTTACATTTATAGCACAGGTGCGGCGGAGCTTGGGAGGCAAAAATGACATGATTAACTATGTTGGTAAAGAAATTAATGCAAAAACTTGTTTTTCCCCTTAGGTACTTAAGTGTAAATAAACGATGTTTTGTAAAAACAGATGTCGGGAAATCGAAGCATATATTCTTTTTTTCACACTCATTAGGGCCTATGTCTCATACCAAATATTTGAGATTGTGCCGAAAAAATACCAGAAATCACAGGGAATAAAATCAGCCTGCACATAAGAAAGATGTGCCCTGGCTTACTGTATTTTGTGAAACGAAATCAAAACGAAACAGAACCCCCCATAGGATGACACGCTTTATTCCCTTATGCACGTTGTGCATGTATGACAGAATAAAGCGTTAATCCATGGGCATTTCTGGCGTTTCGCAAAATACAGTAAGCCAATTAATCATGGTCGTTGTGATGATCAAAACTAGCACACGTTGCGTGCCTATAATTTGAGGAAAAAACTGGAAGGATTGAAGTTGTTTATGGTTTTTTATCAGCCGCGGGTCATCAAATTGGTAAATAAAAAATTGCATGGATATGAGCACAATACTCCAATTGGTCTCCCTATGAGTTTTTTAAAAATTGTGCTCATTCGCTGGCACGACCGCATTTTTTGAAAAACTATAGGAGACAATGACTTGGGATTATGCGAGAAAAAAAACATCCAATTTTATCATTATTTTGTTTTTTCAGATTTTGGTGTCCTTTTATTACAATCACAAATTATTTTAAAATGTAATATTTTCCAATATATAAAATCTTCACAACCATGCAGAAACTAGGAACCAGATACTTGACACAGGACACCAGACAACTGGCTCCAGACACTTACAACCTAAAAACCTGACACCAGGCATCCTACACTCAACCTCTGAATCTTACTTCTACATGGGCCCAACATGACACCTCACATGCACCTTATCACCTGACATCCCACATAACCCTGACACTCACATGAAACCAGTCTCCTGACACCCCATAGGACACCCACACCTACACCCAACTGCACACCCATCTGACAACCCAACATGATACTCGTCACCTGACACCAACATAACCCCGTCACCTGTGACCTTTACATCCACATGACACTGTCACCTAACACCCCTCACCTGACACTCAACATGACACCCGTCAACCTACAACCCAACATGAATATCCTCACGACAACACCACCCCCAACATGACAACCCGTCACATGACACCATCACCGACACCATCAATGAACCCATCATATGACACCCAACATTAACAACCCGTCACCTGTGACTTACAACCCAACATGACACAACCGTCACCTGACATCCAACATGACACCTAACACCATCACATGACCCCCATCATCTGACAATTCACAACACTTGACCCATCACCTGACACCAACATCAACCCCCGTCACCTGTGACTTTTAACACTAAACACCACATGACACCTCACCTGACAACCCAACATGACAACCCATCACCCTTACACCAAACATGACACCCTCACCTGACACCCAACATGACCCCGTCACATGCCACCCATCACCTAACACCAACATAAACACCTGACACCCATCACATACACATCATCTTGACACACAACAACCCTGACACCATCACCTGACCCCCAACATGACACCCATCACCGGACACCTATAACTTTACAACTTTACAAACACCCAACGTGACACCATAACCCTGACGACCCCACATGGGACACTCAACATGACACACCGTACACCTGACCCTGTAACTTTACAAACACACCAAACATGACCCAAAACACCGCACCTTACACACCCAACATGACACCCTCACCGACACACAACATGGGACACTCAACATGACACTGTCACCCGACCTGCACCTACATTACACCCCGCACCTGACACCATCATGACACCCGTTCACATAACACCCATCACCTGCCACCCACATGACACCCATCACCTACCCACATGACACTGTCACCCAACATAACACCCAACATTTTGGACATCCACCTCTGATACTCAACTTTGACCCTCAACACCTGATGCATAACACCAGCCACCTGACACCAACACACCAAGCGCCGACACCTGACACCCAACCTTTGACAACCAACTGACACACACCACCAAGACACCAACACTTATACACTCTGACATTCCAACACCCAAAATCTGTCACCTGACAACCCAATATCTTCCACTTAACACTCAACACACCTGGAAACCTTACACCCTTCTCTGACACCCCAAACCTGTCCTCACATGTCTTGACCACTTAACCTGAACCCCCCAAACCCAAACCCAGACAAACCTTATACCTGCCAACCACAACTCTATTCTGACACTGACACAATACACCACCTTATTCTCCACCTGACAACCGGTCATAATCAATTAGCATCAGGAACTACTAAATAAGACAGACAGACCAAAACTTCATGAAACCTCCCCCTAAGAAATAAACATCCCTAAACTTTTTCAACCAATCATTAGCTTCCTCAGCCAACTGTCCAATAAATCAAAATAATATCGCAATTACTTTGCCAGCTGTGATATGAGCCAATACACTGTTTTAACTGGCTATTTTAACCATGTACAAAGATACAGGATGGACGATTCTGAAAAACAAAATGTTTAAAATTGTGCTCTAAATGATTAAATACATATTGGTTTTAGTATGTTTGTCAATCATTGAAAAACGTTGACAAATTTACTGCTCCGGGGGGTTAGCCAACGTGTCGGTCGGGCAACACGAACACAAAGTTATATTTTTGTGCAGCCTTATATAGTCGAACAAGGCGGCCTGTGAAAAATGATAAACGCCACACAACAAAAGTCACCACCACTGTGAAGAAGCAAGATAAATCGTGGTAACACACACACACACACAACAAAAGTCACCACCAACTGTGAAAAGCAAGATCCAATCGTGTAACACACACACACCAACAAAAGTCACCACACACTGGAAGAACAATCATAATCGTGTCAACACATACAACTCGCACACACCACACGATACAAACCCCGACATACGACTAAAGTAAATCCGTATGTGCCTTCTGCACTTCTTGTATACGACGCCAAAAAAAGTTCCCTTAGAGACAACATCATAAACAAGACCAGGGTAGGAGTGGTTTACCACATAAACAATACTAGAATTTATAAGTTACAAACCATGATCAGTCCAATCTGTAGAGTACTCGTTGAAGCTGGCCCCATCATCGCCCCGGGCATTATTGATGCCACTCCCCGTGTATTTTTATCAACATGTTATAATAAATACGAATGGACCACACTCACTCCCTGCTGGACTCACTGTACTGTAAGCAATGTGGTATAATGCACTCGTGCAATGTTGACTGTTCTAATGACAGCCCTCTGCTCCGTGCATAACAGACGTATCGCGCATGTGAATCCACCAACATTGTGCTAAGAATCATTGTTTCGTCCTAATCAAAACTGTCCTATGTTGTTGAAAAGATGTCTAATTTCAGCTAACGTTACTCTGTGCTAGTAATGTCCGACTAAATTGTTGAAACTTGAACGTTTACCACCGCCAAACTGTACATACGACAGCCGTGATGAGCTCCTGTAACAAATACAGGATTAGCCTCAGGCCGGCCGAGGGCTGGGCAACATATTTTTTATATCAACGAGGTCACTATGTGTTATCGACTCTCCATCATGATGTTGGAACCAGGGCCAAGGACAAAATAACGAGATCACGTGGTTGTAATATACAAATCGTTTGGTGCATGACTACGTACGGCGGTGCGGAAAGTAAGATCGTACATATTAAATTGCTACCTATGCTGTAGCACCGTGGGAAACTGTTTGATGTCGCCCGAGCCCATCATTTTGCAACCTTTGGAGTCTGTGACACAGACTACACCGTGGGCAATACTTGACCGCCGTAATATTGTAGGGACGATCTGTCGACGTTATTATTTTCAACGGTGATACCCTTGAATAGACGGAGCTTCCAACCAACCATTCATAATGAGAGGCATACTCACGAAAAGGAACACGACTCGATCGACGTCTAATAGAACGGGCGCGGGAAATAAACACGGGCGGAGAAAGTGCCACTGGTGGCCCTAGACCTCGGCAGGGGCGTAATAGCGTAGCATAGGGTCCCGTAACATCCAACGGAATATTACCAATTTTCCCTCCAATTCTACAGATCCACAGCCCAAAAACCACTCCAAAGGGCCAAAACACACCCCGATTGATCGGCTAATCGCTCTAGAAGACTGGTCCCATATCCATCCCTACCCACACACCCAAAATTTCATCGACGTACGATCCAAATGAAGCCCCTTATAGTTGTCACAAACATACGAAATCGAGATTCCCCCATCATGACTAACCCCTCGCTGCGCTAAAGCGCGAGGGTGAAAAATCTCCCCTTTTTCAAAAGGCACTTTTTTGGGTAGAGTCGAGGACGAGGCTGTATCACTAATCTCTCTTTTTAACCCATATATGTTTTATAGTCTCTGTTTTGCCCAGTGTATCAAGCGAGTAATACTTCTCAGCGAGGACACACAAATCCTACGCTCCTTGAACATGCAAAGCGTGCATACTTACATTTTCTGGCCCATACCAACCACAATTTGTATAATTGTCTTCTTATGATGCCAAATTTAAAATAAACAGGTGTGTCACTGACCTTTCGGCAAAAGATGCACAACCAAACCCCAAGCATACAGTTCATGACTCCTCTTTGACCCACTATTGAGAAATTCACAGTATTTTCTTCTTGTTTAGGGGTCTACATGAGTAAAATTGACACTCGTGACACTTGCGACACAGCCATTTCTATCTTGTGACACTCGTGACACAACCATTCCTTGTCTTGTCTTGTGACACTTGTGACACAGCTGTTCTTATCTTGTGACACTTTGCCTCTTGTCTTCTTATCCATGTGACAGCCATCCTTGGGACACTGCAACAGCCATAGTTATTTGTCAAACCCTGTACACCCTTGTTTTGTAGGCCTGAGGCCCCCATTATTTTTTAGAATGGGGTAAGGGAATTTTGGGAATGGTGTCCTGGACCATTTTTGTCCTTTTACAAACCAGAATCTGAAATTTCCCAACTGCTATGTGTCTATTTATTTTACAGAACACATTCCCCCTGGAAAATTAGAAATTCTTTGTTGCAAAAAAAACAAACTTTGCTCATAAATATCATTTAAATAACTTCTATCATCTATAATAAAATATTTTGAGAATATTTTTTTGTTATTATATATTATTTTTTTCTGTATTTTCACACATTCCGAATGTGAACAATTTTTTTTTTCAATTTAAGTGACAGTGTTGTAGCAGGATTTTTAATCAGTCCTATATTTGAATATTCATCGGATTATACAAATCTTTAACACAAAACACAACCACAGCCCTGTAGTGTTCCCCCCACCAAAGAGGTTCTATTAGATAGAGATGCAAACGTTAACGTAATCTTTAGAAATACAGTCTCGCATGTTTTGCCGACTCATCAAGAAAACCTAGAGTACCAACAATAGAAAGCAATGGGCTTGCCTCCCGTCTTCCACATCTGTGGGTGCCGCTTTGCATATACCTAATCGGTAGTTGTACAAATTAATGTAACATAGGTTAGAGGTGGCCAGGTGTAAAATAGTGTACTGATCATTGTGCTCAGATACTCTTTTCTCATAATGCAATGCGCTCTTAGGTGAAAAGATGTATTTGAGGCGGTTTATTTTAAATCAAAGAAGACCAGACGACTGATGTGGTCATTTCATTCGTTGTGTGGCCATGGTAGGACAAAATTAACCACCCAATAGCACCCAACAGCCACAACTGATATTTGGCAGATTGTTTGTATCGATTTAACATTATGTGTGTATACCGCACCCCAAACTGATAATTAGCCGTTCATATTCAATGTCAGCGCCCCGCACGGACGACTGGTTTTGAATGCGTTCCACCCCCTTGGTTCCCACTGCCACCCCCACCTAACAGCTTATTGAATTGTTATGATATTGTTATATGATGTAAATAGCCAATCGGAAACTGCTAAGAAAAGCTAAATATGCATGCAGATAAAACAGTCTATTTTGATTGGTCACTTCAGATGGTTTATCACATTATATCATGTAATCATTTAATTTGTGTTCCCTTTTTTGCAAATTTGAAAATAACAATTTAGGTTTCTTTGCGGAATTCTAATTTTTTATTGCTTTAAAAATTGTTCTTGGTCCTTATGACCCTGCATTTGGTAGTATAATATTTTCATGCAAAAAAATCCCTTTAGGCAAATGGGATTTCTGTAACGTAAGGAGGAGGTTCCATCCCCTTGTCCACCATTGGGAGTAGCAGAACTTGTCCACGTCAGTGAAAGTACTTACGTTTCCCTTGAATTGCAAACCAGTACTTCGGGTAGCTTTCCTTTACCAGTAGGCCTGGCATCCCTTGAGGCGTCTTTGAGAATGTCTTTTGCATAGGCTTTGCGACCCTTAGACCGAGGTAGAGAGGTGGGTCCTCATAACGCTGAGCCGGACGAGGCAAGAACCTGCAAAGAAAACCAACAAAAGTTGTTTACCTAAATTTGTCTGGGTCTTAATCCCGATTTCTAATGTTCAAACCAAGCAAATCTACTAAAAGCTTGATGAAAAAAACAACTCTTTTTAACATACATGCACAGGCTGATTAAGATTACTTTAGATTTTTTATCAACCAAGCTGTCCTATGAGCTAACTTTATCTTATTTTGTTACAAATCATTTATTTATACACATCTGGTGTTTGAAGATATGCTCTGAAGTAAAACAAGTGATATTGTCCACTTTTTTATGGAACTATTCTCCTTCTCTCTCTCTCATAGACAGCAAATTTCCAACTCCTCCATTTGGGGGGGGGGGATAAATACTAGAATTTCTCAACCAAAATTAAAACTTGGATCGAACTGCACTCAGTTTAATATCGTTTATCATCATCATTCGGCATGCAAAGTAGTCGACCACAAGTTCCCTCCAGTCACAGCGGTCATGAGCCATTGTTAAAAATGGCTCATGACTACCATAATAATAATTAATATGTCTTTAAAGTCCATGGCCCGATCCCTAATAGACTCGTCCCCAGAATCCCAGATTTTACCGGAGTGGTCAACACTTTTGGTACAAACAAAGGTACTATTTTTCCTCATTACCTGTGAATCTTAGGGCCAAAGGATTTTGGTTTAGGAAGTAATAAGCGAAAATGTACCCCAATTGGTCGACCATATTAATTTTTACCAGTACTCTCTATGGGGTTACGAAATCACGTTGTCTGCTGTCCATGAAAACGCTTGAAATATCCAGTTGCGAAACTTTACGGTAGGGTTTTTGGCGTGAGCCAATCTATCAAGATGAAAACTTCATATCCTTAAATCGGGCCATCCCCCCCTTTAATTATCCCCAACTTTCCCCATTTGTTTTGATTTTTGAATTGTCCTAATTAAAATCCAATTACCTTCCTGGGCACTATTAGTCAATATTTGATTGGCTAATTACTACATATATCCTCATAAATAACCAATCAGAGACAAGGTAAGAAAAGCTTAAAGGTACATACTTATCGAGAAGGACTACTTATATTGTTTACTATTGTGTTGAGCCCATAAGACATAATTTAAGAGAAGTGGTTGACTTCTGGGGAAGACAAAGACATGTGTGGGACCACTTGATTTACTCAGACCAATGCCTGCTGAATTCAGAATGTAGGCAAAAATAAGAGGATAAAACAAAATTAAAGGTCCATCAGGGGGGTAGGACATGCCAACCAAACAGCAACAGAACAACATCAACTTCTGGCTTGCTAGTCTTATTCTAAGACTTAACGGTAGGAGGGCGGTCTTACAATATCGAACGGTCACACACAGACTTGACTAAAGGCTAGGCTGGTCACGAATATTTAAATCTAAATGACCGTTATTGAAATTGCACTGTTGTTTTTTTTGTTTTGGCAGCGAGGTTAATCCACTACCTCGACGGATTGTTTGACGTCAATATTTTTTTCTTAACTTATCATGATATGACTAAGATCTTTTGAACAAGTTTAAGAGCTGATTTTTTTCATGTCACTGGACGAGACTGCCATAGTAAATGCATGTAGCAGTTTTCCAAATTACCGTTTGGAAATCCCCCAATCCCCAAATCGAGCAGATCGTGTCCTACCACCCTGGGTCCATGGCCCATTGCTAATGGCCTCATCCCCAGAACCCCAGATTTTACGCAAAGTGGTCAAAATTGTTCAATTTTTTATGGACACGCTGATGTGAAATCCTCTCGTTGCACCAACCTTTGCATCTATTTTGATCAAGTCCTCCCCTTTTTAAAGCAAGCTTCAAAATTCACCCTGGCTGGACGTCATACCCCTAATGGAATATGCCTCATGGTCATTTGACCCCTAGATAATCTTTGACCTGATGTTTCAAGTCATCTCCAATTCTGTTGCCTGTAGATTATTACTGAGTTTGCTAGAAATTAAAGTCTTATTTTTCATAGAGCCCAAAACAATGACCTAGCAAAATGAAACATACACGCTATGCATAAATCCATAGGACATAATATACACCATACACACCGAGAAGATCTACTGTCGCAATATCCCCTCTGGCTTAAAAGCCAGAAGGAATAATAAAACACATGAAAAATTGATCTTTCAAAAGGCTAATAATAACTTAACAATAAATACACCACAAGTCAATAAGACTCAATTCAGTTCCTTACATTTATCAGTGTATTTATAATACACCCTTTCTAAATTGTCTGTCTGCTGAAATGAAGCCTTATGATGAAGCATGTTACTCTGGCTTTCTTTGAATGAGAGTGTAGATTACTTTCAACATATCGAATATAGTATTCATTTGGGTACAGGATTAAAATTCAAATGGATCCCAGGCAAAATGTCAACCATGCTAGCATGGTTCACCATGGTCAACCATGGTAGAACTGTGCTTGGCCATGGCCAACTGTGCTTTGACCATATGGTCAACCATAGGTTTGAGAAATGGTACCACAGTCCAACTAATGGTTGAACCTATGGTTGAACAACAGCGGCTCAGAAGACCTTCCCAAGTATACCTTTTCGCCTACAAATGCGTTTTTCCGTGCCACCGGGAACCTCTCATAGCAATAACACGTAATCATAGTTCCGCACAACAAATGTTCCTTGTACATTATCGAGAGCTGTGCATAAGTCTAGTGGGTGCAATTTGTAATGTATAGTATATGAACGATCAAGAAATGATTCTCCATTGCTATGCGCTTCTTTGTGTAAACAGTTATTTTCAATAATCTTCAGAATTTCTTGAAACCAGCCAGAAGCTAGTAACTGTAGGGCATTTAGAGCGTACAATTGAGCAAACAGGAATTGAGTGTAGGCCCCCCTAACGTCCGCCAGCGGCATGATGAAAACAACTGCGCGCAATGTGAGACTACATGATTTACGTCACAACCCGGTATCAGCTCTGTGTTTACAAATTCCACTCGTACTTTCAGCTTACTTTCGTAATACTTTCGCCACGTGGTATCCCTACTTCTAAAGAGAAATTTCTAGTATTACAAGTTTCAGTGGATATATCCAGCATTTTTACTTATTTGTATAACTGTTTGTTGGTCATTTGGTAAGAATAGGCGGTAACTTGGGCATGTAACCGGGGACGGTAACTTGATTCTATGAAGTTGAGGCAGAGACTAGGCAAGGATGTACGATTTGTATCATCATGTCTAGGCATCGGGCTAGGAACGGGTCTCGGAATTGGACTGCATCATGCATGTTTATTTTCTTTTGGACTTTTGGCAATTTCAAATTCATGTGCAGTGCTTAACATTGAGTTTGTGTACCGTTCGTGACCGTGTACTCTCTAGCGTAGGCTGTGTTGATACACTTGACCGATGTTACCTTTCCAGCGACAAGAAAAAAGAAATGGAGCTCAACAGCAATACGAGCTGCTTACTGGTTGAACCTATGGTTGTCCATGGTCAAGCATGGTCACTTAACCATGGTTAAATGACAATGCTTGCCATGGTCAACCATAGGTTTGACAGTGACCCAAAAAAAAAAACAATGGTCAGAGCACAGTTGGCCATGGTCAAGCAAAGATCTAACTGGTTCTAGCATGAGTGAACCAGATAGCCACAAACAAACCTTCTATTGAAGCCTGTATAGCAGATTTTAGCGAAAAGTCACGATGCTAGTCACCGATGGCAATACTCGCATGTGTAGTACAGTAGGGTGGACTGACCGTAGTATACACAGAACGGTAATCTGTGAGTTACATTGTACTGTCATGCAAAACATGCTTGACCGAGCCCCACAACATGGTTCCCTCCATATAATTATGACAGACATCAATACTCCCATTGCAAAGCTATTGCTTCTCAGTTCAAACGGTCCACGCCTGGAAAATAGCATGCATAGTTGCTATGTCACCTTATTAAAATTATATGTCACCTTGCAACGATAACACTGTGGGTTCAGGAATGATAAGTAATACCGACAAACATAGTAGATCTCACTAGTCACATTAAATCACGCATAATCTCACCATTATTTAGGAGTATTTTTCAACCCCTCACATTCGGGATTGACTCATGGCGCACCGGTACTGACATAAAACAACACAAACACTGAACAACGAAAAAAAGTCTATTAAATTATGTTTTCAGCCTTCCGATAGCGAGGACCCATACCGGATTTTCCATTATCATTACGCATATATTTTTACCACCTGAGGTCTAAAAAAGTCTCTCGAACGTCATGACCACAATACAGAATTTGAAAATCTCCCCAGCTGTTATCCAAATTTGACGTCACCATTTAGTAGTGAGAGTAATGAGCGGCGCCCTTCATTGTAAAATGTATTGAAAGAAGTGTGTACGGGCTGCATGGTTGACTTTCGTCTGGGCATAACCCTGCCTATCCATCGGACCAATCTTCACACTTAACTTCAGTGCGTCTTTAGTTGTATATTCACCAATTCACCTCTGAGATCTGTGTGTGTGACCTTGTCACAACTACTCGATCCATGGAACTCAAATGTATTCAAGCAAGACCTTTCAAACCAGGAACTTGCATTCTCATTTTTTACTGGTTGAATATTTTTTATAAAAGAATACAAACTTGTGCTTGCAATAAATGCCAGTTATGCAGTTACTCATAGGGAGATCAACCATTTTTATACTGGAAGCCACATTTAAAAGTGACCTGATCGATAACCTCACCCCCCCCCCCCCCCACTTTACCCCATCAAAGTTGAGATTTTGGAATCAGAAGAAAGCTCCTATTTTTCTCATTATCCCAGTGAAATTTACAGATGGGGCTTTGGGGTCAAGGTCATTCAATCAATTTGAAAACTTAAAGGGCAACAGAGTTTTCACATATCAGATGCCCCTAATAAAATCGAAAGTATAATTTGTGCCCTGATTATAAAGCTTTCCAGTAAAAATAAACCCATCTGAAAGGATTAAGTGAGAAATGTTTCTTTTTGGTACAAAATTGTGAAATTTCTTAATTTCGTATAGGAGCAAATTACATTCAGCCTATGTGGATTTTGTGGGTGGTGTTGTTTTTATGAACTACAAGCAAATCAAAAAATCACCTTTTTTTTGCTCTCTTAAGACATTCTGTAGCCAAATACAAGATAAGAAGTCTTTGAGTGTCAATCATATGAAATACTATTATGAAACAATATTTTGGGTGCCACAAACTCTCTCGTTGCACCTTTAATATAAATTCTGGTCATCCCTGTAAATAAACCGACTGTTAGTCCATGACCTACAGAACACTAAGTATGGTTTAAATTACTTGAATAGACATACATGTAAATAACAATTACTGAAGGTGCCCTCCAGATTAATTTAACCCGATTGAAACTCACCCACACTTCGGACCTGGCTGCAAAGTTTCTCATACCTGCGCCGATTTGGCCTGCCATTTAGAGTGTTCCCCATATTTGATTATTGGTCTAATGTGAACATGAATTACTTCATTCTCAGGAAAATCCGTGAGCAATATGGTGAGCTCACATACTGAGCCACATTCTTGCTCTGAACAAGTCAAAAACTAGCATCAGCTTTGTTAACATAATAACACCACGGTAATTGACCAATAGAGTCGTTTCTTCACTTTCTTTTCCAGTTTCTCCAGCTCAAATGCATGCCAGCTCTTTCAAACAATTTCCTTTGTTGGTGCAATAGCAAAACTTGCTCAAGTAATAAAATCTAGTTGGCAATTTGGCCAGATATCAAATAATGAATAATTTCTGATTACAAATCAAAACTTTGGTTGTTTTCTAGCACACTTGAATGTTAAGTAGCACCTGACGAAAGAATGTTCGGCCACGAAGCTGCATTTCACAGAGTAATAGTTGTAATAGTTGATCGTGTAATGTTCTACTTAAATACTTGGAGAAATCTCTCTTTTGCTGACATTACTGCGCACAAATTCCACAAAGACAACGGGAGACCGACGAGTTAATATGTACACAAACCGGTAGGCGGAGGTTGTATTGCGAGCATCCTTACGCAAACAGCGTAATACATCAAGTCCTGACACTCATTTGATTAGCATGGCTAGTATAGACAATAGCCGCATTTTTTGCACATTCAAATTAAGCAATCCTGTCAGTTTTAATCATATTGGGTAGCACGTGGAAAACAATTACATGATATGATTGTTAATGCTGTAATCAGAGTTTCATAATCAAGACAGAGGTAGTGAAATTCCACAGGTTTATGATGGTGTGAGCTTGATTTGATAATGGAGACTGAGGTTAAGAGCTTTCACAGCTTACCAGTAATATGTTTAGAGCACTATTTCTTTGAATTTTCTGGGTAAAAACCAAAGGAAAACCATGATGATGGCATTAACCATGCATTTCCTCCACTAGCACCGGTGGCGGTAGTTCTCATATCGGAAATCAAGTTGATTAAGCCGCACCTCGTCTGTTGCTTAACTTACCGAGTTGCTAGGAAGTTGTTGCCAGAAAAAGTCAAGTCAAGAAAAAGTCAAGTGGCAGATTGGGATATTGGTTTAAAATGACTGGACGTTTGCTTTGTACTTAATTGCAAATTATACGACATGCAATCTTCAATACTGTGCTTCACTTCTTGTGTGTATGTTAGCTATACCAATTCTTTTCAGCATGATGCACTTTGTTACTATAGTCAGAGAGCGGCTTGCTTGCACACAAATTCCAAAATAAGTGTAGACTGTTGTTGAGAATGATGTACAGCTGTGAAGGAATCAAACCGTGATGCTATCAGCAAACCAGACCAAAATGAACCGTAGCTGTTATTATTTCAATGTGAACTTTTTATCACCTCACATTTGCATGCAGAAACTTAGATGCTATCACAGCATGAACTGGTCCGTTTGTACTGGTCGCAATAAAGCTTCTACTGAAAGAATCCTCATGCACGCAACATAGCTCTTTTCGTTTTACCACAAATGTTTTCTACAGTGCACACAACACTGATTACCCCTCATACTATAGTTGTATATGGTCACAGAGACACCACAGGAAAGTTTTGAAAATGTAGATATAGTTAGATCAATCTGTGAAGTCTGTCCCGGCCACATGATTTAGATGTACAATTCTAGCCACATGTCTCATACCACTGTGATAATATCGACAAAAATAACTCTAGCGACAAATCAGGATCAGTGTAGATCATGTATTCTATTAATGATAAAGCAGAAACCAAAGTCCACAGTAATCAGTAAGGAATAAACAAAGACAGAAAGCTCCCTTTGACGTCAATTTGCTGTTGCTTATTTGTGCAATCAATGTGCATGATGGTATCAGTTTCAACTATCACCTACTCGGCAAAGAAAAAACTTGAATGACAGTATTATTCTTTCATGTTTTCACCGGAACCACCGAGTTTGTCCCTCTCCATCCCATTCTATCATAAGCAGCTCTGTTTAAACTGAAACCGTTAGTCATCAATTCAGTTGATTTATTTTTGGACTGTTTACCCAAGAGTGGAATCAGAATTGCCAATGCCTTGCCCAAACAACCTTCATCTGATGCAATTGTAACCATTATAGTTTACACCTTTTACTGTAGATGCTCTAGACTCCATGTGAATGGATGGGAATTTCACTGCCACATAATGGCTATTCAGGTTTGGGGAAATCCCCATTTTGTCCCATGAAAGGAAATGGCATTCATAAATGAGCAGTGAGGGACCAGGTTCATCATGCCTGGATGCACTGGAGAAATAAATGAGCGTGTCTATACTTCCTGTGCCTTGTCTTTAACTTAGCTTGCTTCATTTGTTGATTAAAATGTATTTTTTTCATGGCAAAATTGCCTAACTCAAGATAGACCATTAATTTTTGCCTTTAAAGGTGCAACAAGATATTTTTGAGGCACCCAAATATTGTGTCATAATAATAATTTCATTTAGACTAGACACTCAATAATTTTTTAACCTTATAGACAGAAATATCTTGAGAGAAAAAAGGAGATCATGATTTGTTTTATTTCAATAAAAAACAGGCTGAATTTTGTATTTGCTCCTATACGAAATCAGAAATTTCACAATTTTTGTACCAAAGAAACATTGCTCAGCTTAATCCTTTCAGATTAAGTTATTTTTGATGGAAAGCTTTACATCGGGGCAAAAATCAGTACTGTCGATTTTTTTAGGGACACCTGATAGGTCCATGGCCCAATTGCTAATAGCTTTCTTCCCAGGACCTCAGGTTTTTTATTATTGAAAAAAAAATGGTGTTGGGAAAAAATTAATTATTTTTCTCATTTATCCTGTAAAATCTTACAGCTAAAGATGTCCAGTTTGGATATTATGAGCAAAAAGTTACCCAGTTTGGTTGACTATTATTATAAACAAGGCAGTCCACGGGTTTTGCGATCACCTGGCTTGAATGACCCCTGATGGCCTTGTTGTGACCTTTAACATTTTCGGCATCAACAATCAACCCCCAACAAGTTTCATGTCCATATACCAACGTTTACCCCATTTGACCTCCTTTGACCTTGAATGATCCAATGACCTTTGAATACAAAGTCGGTCTTCGGACGGTCAAGGGGCACCCACCCACCAAGTTTCAGAAATGTGCGACCCTTGGTCTCCGAGAAAACAGACGCGGTCAGACAGACAGACAGACTACCAGTATTAATATAGATTTTACACAGTAGGTCTTACAGAATCGTGTTTTTAGGTCTAATACAAAATGGATTAAAACATTGGCATGCAACTTTACAAATACAATTAAAGGGGTAT
>JAMKCH010080737.1:0-12304 GCA_023653785.1 Ophioderma brevispina | reverse complement strand
CATATATACTGGTTGTCGTTTTTTCAATATCCGAAAGGATATGGCCCACATGTGAAGTTTTAAACCGAAGATCTGTCTTGTTTGTCATAACGCGCGTATAGTGTACATCCGCTGTCCTACTTTTCAGGCTTTCTGAAATGTTACAGCATCTATTCTGGTGGGGCATATGTTTATTGCTGTTTCGGACCATCGTCAAGTTTTCTATTCAAGTGCGGATAGTTGAATCAATTATTACAAACGGTGAATTGAAAGAGTGAAGGAAAGACACGTGTTGAATGTATCACAGGCTCTATTACTAATTGTATGGACAGTGAGAACATTGAGTTAAAAATTTGATTCAAATATGCAGGGTTTGTCTCAATAAAAGTGTTTGTACAAAGCAGATTATGCTTCAATTTCTCAACCTACCTAACCCTAGTTATTTTTATCTTCGAGGGAGAGTATTAATTATTCTTCTGTGTATAATATTTCCTTTTCAATTAGCTTCAAATTTGCTGTAGGCCTATAGTTGGCATGATAAATTCGATTAATTAAAATTATATAACTTTAAATTAAGTTACTCGCTGTGTGAAATCGCATCAAGTTCTTTTCACAAAAATAATGTCAGCTATTCTGCCATATTCTTTTTGTATTTCCTTGAATATTCGGGGGCTTTTGGAAGATTTGGATACGCTGCATTATTGCACTATGGGACGTTTTTAAACAGTTTGTACGTGTCATAAAGGGGGTGGGTGGTGTGTTTTGGGTGGTAGCCCGATTTAATCTATAGTTTTTCATAGGATTAGACTGGACTTCACCACAAATACCTCATCTGTAAGGTGTCACGCGATATTTCAACCCGTTTTGAGGTGAGAGCTAAAAAACGTAATTTTGTAATACCCAGTAGAGTACTGTGTAAAGGTCATATGGTCGACCAAAATGGGGATATTTTCGCTAATAACATCCAAACCAACATTTTTCCCCTTTTTTTAAAAAAAAAACAAAGATCTAAGATTTCACAGGGGTACATGAGAAAAATAGTAACTTATTCTGATACCAAAAATTTGTGACCACTTCCGGTATAAATCTGGGGTCCCAGGGGACGGGGCTATTAGCGATCGGGCTCTGGACTTTACCTCGTCTTTACCAAGCCTTTTTTTGTAACCGGTTTTACCAGGGGGGTTTCATTTATGGAAGATGAAATTATACCTTTAAATAATGATTTATCTTTTTCTAGGTAATCTTTGTAACAGAAAAGGTTAAACATATTGGTTGTGTCAAAATGTTACATTTAATGAAAGTATTGTATTAGTAAATTGTTTGGTGTCTTCTCTAACCAAAACCCTTAAAAGAGAATGCGTAGATTGAAGAAGGTAATGCAATAGATCTCACTTAAAACGTGTTTAAACTTAGTACATGACTAAAGTAGTTCACATTAGGTTATGACATACATCTCTGAAGTGTCTGTTTGTTGTAGTTTGATGTTTGAATAGCTATTAATAATGTATCATGCAATCTGGACACGATCATAGTGAATGTTGACAATTATAACCACGCTGTACAACAGGAAAAAGAATAAATATGTTTATATCAGAGGTTAATGTATAAAAAAAACATCCCTCATATGATGATACGCGTATATTGTAGTATTGTACATAATAGTGGTCGGAAAATGACAGCTAATCATTGTCAGTTGATCAAACAGCGTTACCTGTTTTTTATCCGTATGGTCGGGGGGTTGTTGTTCATTTTGAGGGAGGGTTGTTGTGTGCAATACGCTTTCAATATCTTAAAAGAGATTTCATTTAAAAAAAAACTAAAGCAGCCTCTTTAGGGGCCGGTGATAGTAAATACAATGTACAGGAAATCCAAGAATGTATAAGCGGATTGGAGCAAAAGCTGGACAACCGGCATATCATACGTTATGCCACAATAGTTCTTACATTCTATGCAATAAACGTGTACGTGCTAAAAAAAAAGAGGTGTCCGAAATTATCGGTAGATTAGATTTGCAAACCACTCATAATAGTTCCGTTTAATTACACGCATATGTAAATAAACCGAAAATAGTAGGGGAGAATTATAGACCGCCGTACTCATAGTTCCGATACAACGGTAAAGAATAGGGCAATCGATTCAGTTGACTCCTCACGCAGCAGTAGTTTCACGCTTAACCAGAGTTCATTTGAAGTTGTATTGTGTGTGAACATTCGGAATTAAGCGTAAGTCGGGGAAATATTTCAATGAGTCTCAAACCAATGCCCAGTCTCAGTAGTGGTTTAGGAGATTACAAGTCATCTGGGTAGCCACGTGTCACAGCAGAAAATGTCAAATCCTCAATTCCATTGGTTGTTGCCACGACACAGTGATGCAATCCGTTATGTCCTGAACGCTAAACGAAGCGTAGTAGTAATTAGCATACGATTATATTATCATGATGATTTTTAATCAGGTCATTATTGCGTGTATGGAGAACGGACCCTCCAGTTTCGCTCCATTTCCAACAAATTACCCTAGTTTAGTTCAACATAAACTGCCGATAGCGCTAATTCCAGTCCCAGTCATGGTCCAAAGGACGCGTGTACGTCATTTGGAAAGTAATTGAGTTTTAACCCCTAGGGAATTCACTAGAATTATAAGATAAAATGTAACATTAATAGCTCTGATACTATAGGAAAAGTTCTCAAATAGTGAAGTTAGCCCTGGGATACTGGAACTAAAACGTGGTTTAGATGAAAGAGAGTGGACAGTTTATCTACATGTGCGCACAGTCTTATATAAACCAAAGAGCAAGTACAAAACCTATCTGGCCTCAAAAACACACTCTAAGACATAGGGCAACTTAGAGAAGTCGTAAAGTAATGAAAGTTTACTTACAAGGTGACTTAAATAGCAGTCATGTCACCAAAAACCTGTTTCAAGGAACACGTCTGCATGAATAGAATGGCTTGAATTAATAGAGATAGACATCTGTTTCCGCTGGATCTGTACAAAGAAAGAAACACGTCTCCAGACTTCGTAGACGATAGGCCTTTATCATGTCTTGACTATTTATATTGTCTTGATGTTGGGCATGGTATTGATAGCACGGCAAGTAAACTATAAAAATACGTTGTATACTATATAATCTTCAAAGGGTTTACAAATGTGAGACTGCACCGATCATCCCCGCGAGCACTGGATATGGCGGTTATTAAATCCGCTCCAGGAGCGCGGTTAGGAGCGAGGTTGGGGGTAGGGAGCGCGCAAAGATAGGGGGGGTAGGAGCGCGCATGTGGAGCGAGGCATGGATCGGTGCAAAGCCAATTACGGACTAAAGCGAAGTAGTATGCACTTTATTCCCGTATAAGATTAGTTTAAAAAAGTGTCTAAGAAAACTGGTTCATTTGACATTAAAAGCAAAAACAAACAAACAAACAACAACCAAACTTGCCATACCAACCCCCATACCCCCAATAGCCCCATGGGCAACTTTCATTACTTATTATGACATTATTCTTTTTAATTGTCGGCCCTTACTATCGGCTCCTGTCTCGCTCCTTGAGCGTTCATGAGTCGCTCCTACTGCGCTTCTGCGCGGCCTGATGGAGCGTGATTTTCTGACACGGTTACGCCATAAAGGAATTTCAAGTTTTGTTGTAATCCAACACTCCCAGAGCCAAAACAACAAATTATTTACAAATGTGGTGCAGGACTCGTACTTCAATATGACGGTCCAGCCAGCAGACATGTTGGTGGACCAGATGAATACTTCCAGGACTACTGTACATTAAGTCTGTCAATCGATCCATGTTTAGCAACTGCACAGGGATCATTGAAGGTGAATGTATTGCTAGGTACTGGAATGGTCTATCTTGTAAACCATCATGGCTGGCTACTCTGAATCCGGTCTATAGGGGCGCATGACATAGGAGGTCACTATGATAATTGGCCCACAGGACCTGTCTTCAGAGCCACCTAAGCATCAGATAATACAAAAGAAAGAATCACATACAGAAATAGCTGAAATGAAGGTGAAACCAGCGCATGCATTTTGATTTTCGCAGTTTGGATGATCTGTGAGGACAAACAAATAGTCCATTCAATATTAATTTGTACCCGTGTGAAAGGGCTCTATAATCAACATAACCGGTTATCACACACATTCCACTTTTCAATTTGTTTATTGCTACAAAACCTATACAAACTAAGGTACAGCACAAACATGGGGCCTTACGTTGAGAGGAGAGTTTCGAACCTGATCATCTGAAACACTTTTTTTTCTGACCACACTTATGAATTCGGAAACTTAAACGGAATAAACCGTTGGCGTTATTCCGGAAGGGGTTCCAAGTCATTATAGAGTGTCAGAAAAACTGTGTCCAGCGGTTCAGGTTACGGAAACTCCCGTGGGGGTAGGGCCATGTGCAATATGGTAATGATCTACTGTTACAAATTTGACATGCATATTTAAAGACCAACATGCAAGTTGGAGATAGATGTGGTGCATGTTTAGAAATATGGTGAAAATGAGCTTAGAAAGTGTTTAATCTACAATTCACTACTGTTCAGTGAAGGCAGTTAACGTGATAGTTCCCATATCGTTTGTACGTGCGTAATTACTGTTTGGTCAAACGTTATAAGCGAGGTATTTATAACCATTCCCTTCATACACAGCACGTTTGAAACGACTAAAAGAATAAGATAAGAAAACTTAATTGAAATAGGGTTACTCTCTTAGTCGAGATTAGCGGACGCAGTCAATGAAACTATTTATACTTACACTAATGCATATGACAAATTAGAATTTGGCATCTAGTTTAAAGATCTGATGCCTGGAAGTAGATTGTCAGTTGTTAAAAACGTTAACGCATATATGTAGATGACAGAACTTGGGACGGGGCGGAGGAAGGAAGGAAGGGGAAAATGAGGATGTCGAGTTGATAGTGATTGTGTAGACATGCCACATACGGTTGTTCGTGGTTCTCAAATAATTTTCTCCCCTTCCAGCAGATACTAGTAATTACTATCGACAGAGGCCATCGAAGTTAACATACCGCTTGATTACGCGACCCCCCTACATGAACGTTAAGCGTTAATAGTATGTTTGATTTACAACAATCTAATGAGCCGTGTAACATAAATCATAGAATTCGTGCCATCATTGTTAACAAAGGATTCGATTTAAATAAAAAAAGAGCAACTAGTTATATTACATCGCTATAATAAGAAGTATTTTAATCAAGTTATAAAGGGGACACCAAAAGACGTGCTCTTCCGATGGGGTATGAAAGGGGTTTCCGCTGCGTTCTGGTTTACGTACAGTGCGGTTTGAATATAAAAAAACATGATAATGTTAATGGGCACAGTGGAATGAGCAAATCCCCATAACATTCACAACAAAATGTTGAAATTTTAAGTGATGGAGAGAAAGAGAAAATGTATGAATTTTTAATGATAACTTTTCAATAGCGCTCTCTTAAACGAATTTGGGACTCTTTCGTAAACAAAATGTGTATGGACAAATCGGCAGTGTTGTTGCCGCTAATAAATTAGAATAATCGGATGCCAGCTGCTCTTTAGAACATAATATCTCCCAGAATGAGCAACTATAAACAAGCTTAAAGCTAGTGTGTGAATGAAAGATTTATTCCAATGCCACCACTATACAGTCAGGGATTTTCGTGTTTTCAATGTTGATTTCTGAGATAGTGGCCAAAGCGACGCTCTTAGCTGTATGCATGGAACTGAGATATATCTTAGTTCTATTTTGCCGTAACATTTAAACACAATCTACAAAACCTTATCTGTGTACTGAACAATGGACTTACTTCGTTAAAAACCAGAACGTGGAGGTTTGCAACAACTACCGCCCAGGGGAGAAGAACGACTAAAGAGGGATAGTGAAAACATTAGTTAGTGTTCTTTAGCGTGTTTGATATCAGATAACTCAGCCGTCAAGTAGGCGTTGACGTCTTAGCTCATGCTTAGAGGTACAGGGTATGTACTCTACGTCAAGACTAGTTTTTTTTCCTAAAGTGAAGTCTACATACCGGGGTCTACATTTCCACTTAACATGTTTTAGGAAGTGATGGTGAGTGCCCAGCACTATGGATATCACCCAAAGGGTTTTGGTTTTGTTTTTTGTTTGTTTGTTTGTTGTTTTGTTGTAAGGTTTATCGACAGTTGGTCATAAGATTTTAGTGGAGTGCCAACACTTAAATTTATTCTCCACTTGGTATATATATTAGCCCGAGGTCTTCTGGAAGTGATTTCCTTCGCAAAAAGCCGTGCAGTTGAGTCATCAAACCGTGGATAATGTAGAGCACAAAAATTGACTATATAAGTCTTTGATTCAACGAGGTGGTTAAGCACGGGACTATATATAACCGATGGGAACGATCTTTGTTTATCAAAACGTGTTGAGATTAATTTTATTATATAGAAGCTGGAGAAACTGGCGAGCACAGAACTAAAACCAAAGAGACAAATACACGGTTCGTCGAACAGACGGAACGTCTCTATATTTGACTTATTATACAAAAATTGACGGAAGTAGTAAAACAATCTCCTTTTAGTCGCTTTGTTAAACGCCTAACTTCAGCTATTGTGCTTAGCCACAAATGCGTCAAATGCGTTTCCATTAATGTAGGCTAATGTGTTACACATTGGTAAGGAACAAACAGAAGGAAACCGCCCCCAATATAAAACCATATTTGGTATCCAAAAACTTACAACAAAAATGTTCTATCTCTAGCTTACTCCTTACAACACTTATATTGATCTTTATTAAAGAATGTTCAGTCATAATAGCGAATACTTTGTAAATACACTTAGAACATGTGTATAGGATTAATCGCAAAAAAAAAAAGTGTACAATTTCGTTAACTCGTTTAAATCCTAAACACATTCAAACTCTGACACGAAATAAACAGGCAGGGTTTTTGGATTCATAGGATTCAACCAATGCGGTTTATAGATGGACAAGATACATATTTAAAGTCTTAACACTGTGTATATTTATGGTATTGATTGTGGTCATAAGTCAATGCTCACGCGGCAAACGAAAACGGACAATTAAGGTGGTATTTCAAATACCCATAAATAAAAATATATACAAATAGTATCAAGCCCCCACTTTAAAAAAATGGGAAAAATGAAATTTTGCAAGATTGATCCCAATTTTTGCCTTGAATCCTTACGGTACAGTGTATTGCATTGAACGGCAGGTCTAAACCCGTAAGTATGATAATAATCCACTGTCCAACGGTTTTTCCTGTAGTAGTCTTCGTAAACTATCTAAATATAAATTTTAAGGGGAAACTTATAGAGCAGGAGCATGTATCTAGGTCAAACATCATCGGTTAATCCAACTACAAGAAAAGGTTTTTTTGTTTTTAACGCCTTTGAGTTAGTATGCTCATCTATCAAGGGAGGTAGTTATTACTTTAAAAGTGGTTTTGTCACTTTTTAATAGGACCAATTTAAGTGACCACAGGGGTCAAAACTCTTAAAAGGCTCAATCATTTTGAAATGTATTTCCAGACTGTTCGTTCCGTCTCGTAATAAGGATTCCAAAAATTATAGTTTGTATGGACCATTGGTTATGGGAGGAGGAGATAGAGGGTAATTTTGTTTTGTTTAGGTGGTGTAAAATGACTAAAATTGTCAAATAAAAAAAAAATGGTCTCAATCCATGGATCATTGTTGTAACAGGGGTTCTAATTTAGAGATGCTCCAATTTTGGTTAAAAATGCACCTATCAAATATAATTTTCATCAAACCTTGAAATGCGTCAAATAAGGAATGGTTAGCCTCGGCATGCATGGTTATCATGTTTATGTGGCAAAATAGGTCAAAGGGAACATAATCCAATTGGCAGTGACCTTGTTCTGACCTGTATCAGGGAAGGTAAACATTTAATATAACAATAACTATACTTTTTGGAGTCCTCTTTCCTCAGGCATAATTCCATTATTCCTTTCATGCGACTGCCTAATTAAACTACCTCCAGATTTAATTATTAAGTAGTCCAGGAATTACGGTGTCGTTCTTTCAATATCCGAAATGGAAAAGGCCCACATGAATGTTAAACCCGAAGATCCGTCTTGTATAACGCGAGTATAGTGTACATCCCGCTGTCCTACTTTCAGGCTTTCTGAAATGTTACAGCATCTATTCTGGTGGGGCAGATGTTATGCTGTTTCGACAGTCCAGTGTTAAGTTTTCTATCAATTGCGGATATTGGATATTTGAATCAAGTAATTACAACGGTTTTTGAAAGAACGAGTTTAAGGGAAGAACGTGTTTGTTGAATGTATCACAGGCTCTCTCTATTCTTTATGTTATTGACAGTTAAGAACTTTGAGTTAGTGTTATTATAGAATATGATTGAAATATACATGGTGTTGTCCTAATAAATGTTGTACAAGCAGATTACTTCAATTTCTCAAAAAAACTAACTTTGCTTCGTATTTTATCTTCGAGGGAAGTAGTAATTAATTATCCTTTGTGGATATAATATTTCGTTTTCAGCTCAAAATTTTGAAGTATAGCTGCATGATAAATGCGGTTTGTTAATTAAATTATATGGCTTTAAATATTAAGTGTGTAGGCCTGTTGTGAATATCCAACATCAAGTTTCTTTTCACATATATTAAAAGTAGCTAATGAACAATGAGACATGAAAGTCATTTGCTCTGCAGAAACTCAGTGGCCGGTATCTTTACCCAGACCTAAAAGTGCAATGACACGACAAATAATGCTTCGTTCGTCTTGGGCTTTCTGACCTTTTTTAACTTTTTTTTAGAAAAATAACCACAAGAAGAATTATTCCATAAAGTACATTGAAGTAAGCTAAAAGGATCATACTGTTGAATTTAACTACTATATTTCTCCAGGCCAAAAAAAAAAAAGGGGAACTATTAGTAATATTTCCTGGAGATGACCAGCGCACGTAAGTCTTGGGGGGGGGGGGACACGTGCGCGCTTGGCCGGATTTTTTGAACCGACGACATCCGTATTACTAGGCACGTGCTCTTCCAAAAATGGCTGACAATAACAAGGCTTGGTTGGTAAGAGCGAACGATAGATATTATCTATAGTTGGAAAAACAATTGTGCGCTTGGCCGGACTCGAACCGGCACATACCCACGGCCCGCTCTTACAAAAACTGGAGTTAAATTCCCGGGTTGGAAGAGAGCGATACGAGAGCGATGATAGATAGTAGCATATTTATAGGATTTAGGTGCCGAAAAGTGTCCCTCGCTGCCTAGCGGATAGCATCAGAACGGTATAATTTACATCTACGATTTTATATTGTTGGGTGTTTTTTGAATGTAACTACACTTACGTTATAAGTTAGACAATATGTGCGACTCGTGATCAACACATAATCCACCATGGCGATGACCAGCGCACGATACGTATTAAGTGTGAAAAAAAAACCCCCACCTATAATTTAAACTTTGTCACACTTACGCCTAGTTTGTCTTTTCATTTTGCTTTCAGTTTGTTGGACAGGACTGTAACTTAGACCTTTTAATCATAAAGCCTTTTGGTTACTACGGTTATTTGAGAGAAAAGGTTTAACATAGTAGTAGTCAAAGTTTTAATAATTTATGAAAAGTCTTATAATAGTAAATTACTTGGTGGGGTTAGGCTCTATCTAACAACCCTTTAACAAGAGATGCTACATTGTGAAGAAGGGTTAATGCAATAGATCTCACTTAAAAAGTGTTTTTTTAAATACGATATGACTAAAGTATCACATTAGGTATGACATTTAACTATTCTAAGTGTCTTACTTGAAGATATCACTTAATGTGATCATGTAATGTGAATGATCAATAGGACGATCTGTTAGGATCAGAGTTAATGCACTAAAGACACGCTGTTAGAACAAGACACTGCGAAAAAAAAAGTATAAATATAATATTTTTCTTTTTTTAAAGTTTTTTAAAGTAATATAATATTAACTAAGGAAAGCATCCTTCGTAGTGGATGATAAGGTAGTAGTCACATCCCCGATCAATACTATGAAAATCAAATACTGGTACAACCTGGACACAAAATTCCATTACAGAAGGTTTCCTTTTCTGTAGATACTAACAACAGTTAAAAGACCTCACCCAAACAACATATCAAAAAGGGTAGAAAAATAGAAGCTGCAAACATGGTAATTTGCATTTATCTTACTTGGACGTAACGCCGTATTTCGATAAAGGTAATAGCTCATAATAAAATGGCTGTTGTAGGGAGATTTGTCCATTTTCGGTTAGTGTTTTTTGAAACATGTTTTACAGGCATGCCTTGAAGGTTTTTGTGTACTTTGCAAAATTGTTTATTAAAAGTTGAAAGTGATGGTCATATTCAAGATGGCCGCAATTTCCAGCCAAAATTATTTTGCATTCTAGAATGATTGTCAGACTGCAATCGGATGGGGAGGGAAGAATCTTATTAGAAAATATCAGAGAAGTATCTATTCAAACACATTGGGTCAACTGAGTTTCCGGGCGGGGCTCCCTATGCGAGGGATGGGTATATGGGCCTCGGCCAGGGGAAAAATAGGGTCCTTTCCAAGGTCTTTCAGATAAAAATGTACCAAAAATACGGGGTCATTCGGTACGCAAGCGGAAATAAAATATGGGGTCATCCAAGATCAAACTTGGTGGATGGAGGCCATGATGTTAAAACCTGGAATTAAAATAGGGAATATGTCTTCTTTTCCAGAGTTCAAATTGCCATGGAATATAAAATTGCTGCCACGAAAGTATAAATGGTTAAAAATGGTGCACGTATGGCTTGCGAAAACTTTTGTAATTTGGGGTTCAAATTCTTTTAAAAGGTGGGAATAATTTTATGTAAATTATGATAAAAAATTAAATAACTAAACATGCTAATGGGACGAAACTTGGCTGGCATGTGCAGGAGATATGGTCCGCCGGCTCAAAGTCCGGGAACAATGGGAACAAAAGGGTAATCATCGTGACTCTCCACGTAACATTAGTTTACATGAGACGAAGGTTATACCTCAGAGATCGGAAGCAAAGCTGTAGTTCATTGTTAAACAGCTCGAGCGTATCGAACCAGGTCTGTTCCGGCTTGCAATGACTTGGCCGCAAGGTGGCGCTGTGAGCACATTAAGTTTTCTATGAGCGAGGGATCCTGCAAATCAGGCATTTTACCCAATTCTGTGCTTCAATTCATGACCTAACGTGAATATAATTGTTCTTAGGAACGGCTAGATTAACACTGAGGTGTTTGACCATGTCATCAATAACTGATTTTTCAAAGACATAAGTCAAAATTAAAATAAAATGTCCAATTAGAAAAAGTTAAAAAAAAAATATGAGTTGAGAAATAATGGCCAATTTGTTTCAATTCTTGTGAGATTGAAAGAGAAAATACACATTTAATACAAAAAAAAAAAACTCGCTGTATATTTTGGAAGATATCCAATAATGTCATAATACTTGAATTTGAGCGATTTACCTATAGTCGACAAATTGAGTGTACAAAATTGGGGGCATTTAAATGATTCCCATGGCTTGAATGCAAAGTCATTGAGTACTAAACCGTGTTCAAGGCTTTTTGACAAATAACACGCAAGTGTGGAGCATCATTATTAAAAATAGCCGCCAAAATCAAATCTTGGGGTATACATTTTTTTTTTTTTTTGGAAAGGGTATTGAAACTGATAACTGCCTTCCGATGCAGTCGAGGGAATCGTGAATTACAAGAACATATCGTACCAGACACTGCAAGCTGCAAAACAATCCATTGATTACGTGCTTCGAATCCCCTGTTAGGTATACTTTCGTCTCAGGTTTTACGCTTTATTCCGTGTCGTCTATGTAGTACGGACTGTGGTTCCTGCCGGACCATATCACCTCACAGGGGTCAATTAAGTGTGAACATTTTAAAAAGGGGTCATTTGGGAATAGCCTGAGTAATAGGTAGGACAGACCAGCATAAAGCGGCCAAGCAATCTAGACGTCACCAAAGTCATAATCTCACAGGACCTTGACACGCAGCTCTATAGGGGTGTGCATGTGAGATGTGCGCACAAGATAACTACAAGCATCATTTCAGAGGCCTACAGATAAAGTCAGCCTACATCTAAAATGCCAAAGAAGGGAATAGCAGGACCGTTAATGAGGGAGAGAATCAACCTATCTGCACTGCAACCTGTACCCAACTCAAAAAAGGTTAGACGTCAAGTACCTCGGGTCCTATGATGGACAGCAAGAAGACTGGTCAAGAGTTAAAGGGCCGTGGCCTGATCGTAATAGCATCGTCCCCATCACTCCAGATTTTACCGGAAGTTGTCAACATGTTGGTATTT
>JAMKCH010080736.1:0-11170 GCA_023653785.1 Ophioderma brevispina | reverse complement strand
GTGACCAGCATGGAATTTAAAGGTTTGCCTCAAACTAAATGTTAAATAATAAATTCGTTAAGTTTAAGGCTCTAATCTAGTTAATAAAGTTTATTGCAAAACGCCAATAAACTGATTTAACACAGGAAATGATTTCTGATTCCTTTTTGGGTTGCTTGGTTATCGATTGATATCGGGAAACCAATCGTGCTTCACCCTTTTGACCTCCACAACAAGCAGGGTGTTGTATTTTCGGGGGAAGCGCTCGGCTCTCCTACACACATGGAAAACGGTCACTTCCCTATTTGCCACCGGGGAGTTTGGTCGCCCTTCGGGCTTGGGGACAATTATAAAAATTTTCCCTCCCCCCCGATTATGTGGTAGACCAGTTAAGAAAGGTCTTTTAATTTCCACAATTTAGGTTGGAGTACTTTAGAATCCCCTACCATACAGCGACAGCGCGAGGCTACCCTTTTACAAACTAGGCAGCGGCGGACAAGCGCGAGTGCTATGTTAGGCATGAAATAGCATACCTGGCGTTGAAAAGAGGGGTGTTTATCGCGAGTGGTTCGACGTGGCGGTTAAAACCTAATTACTGCCGCAAACTTCAACGTCTGACAGTTAGGACTTATATCTCGAAAATATGCAAATGAATCATTACACCGGATATGATTTTTTATATTGCAACTTTTAGCATGACTGAGATTCTTTACAACTTATGAAGTGTCGATCTTTGGTGAGTTCCAATTGAACCAATGAAGATTGTCCCCATTGTGATCGTTTTGAGTTGTTATGTTGTTCAGAGACCGTTGAGTCATTTTGTATCATAAGGACTAAGGAAGGGGGTGGGTTTGGACCCCACACCTCTACCTGTTTAAGAATGGGCAGCGGCGCCCAGCCCGAAGTTCAACCTTTATGAATAGTTGGCAGCGGCGACAGCGCGAATTCGGACCTTTTATAAAAGTCGGATGCGGCGACAGCGCGCAAGCTCCGGTTTTGTAGCAACAGCGGCGACAGCGGCATCAGCGCTAATGATTGTTGTTCTCGCCCGTTGAGTCATTTGTATTCACAAAGACTAGGAAGGGGGGTTGGACTCCCCCACTTCCTCCTGTTTAAAAATATGGCAGCGGCGACAGCGGGAACTCCAGATTGTACAGCAACCGCGGCGACAGCGGCCACAGCGTGAATGATTGTGTTTGTTCCATGATTCGTTTTATCAGCGGACTAAGGAAGGGGGTTTGGACCCCCACCCCACCTCTACCGTTTTAGAAATGGGCAACGGCGACAGCGCGCGAAGTTAAAACCTTTATGAAAAGTTGGCTGCGCGACCGCGCGAAATTGGACCCGTTTTAAAAAAAAGTCGGATGCGGCGACACGCGCGAAGCTCCAGATTTGTAGGCAACAGCGGCGCGACAGCGGCAACAGCGCTAATATGGTTGTTCTAGCCCGTTGAGTCATTTTTATCAAAAGCTAAGGAAGGGCATTTGGACCCCCCCCCCCACTCCTTCCTGTTTTAAAAATTGGGCAGCAGTCGACAGCGCGACAGATCCAGATTTTACAAGCAACAGCGGCGACAGCGGCAACAGCCGTGAATGATTGTTGTTCGGGTCCATTGATTCATTTATGAGAGGACTAAGGAAGGGGGTTTGGACCCCCACCTCTACCTGTTAGAAATTGGGCAACGGCGACAGCGCGAAGTTAACCTTTATGAAAAGTTGGCAGCGGCGACAGCGCGAAATTGGACCTTTTAACAAAAGTTCGGATGCCGCGACAGCGCGAAGCTCCAGATTTGTAGGCCACGCGGAGACAGCGGCAACGCGCTAATGATTGTGTTCTGACCGTTGAGTCCTTTTGTATTCAAAACAACGCCTAAGGAAAGGGGATTTGGAACCCCCCCCCCACTTTTCCTGTTTTAAAAATTGGGGCAGCTCGACCAGGCGAGGAAGCTTCCAGATTTACAGGCAACAGCGGCGACAGCGGCAACAGCGTGAATGATTGGTGTTTCGGTCATTGATTTACATTTTACAGAGGAATAAGGAAGGGGGTTTGGGACCCCACCTCATCCTGTTTAAAAAATGGGGGCAGCGCGAAGCTCCAGATTTTAGGCGACAGCGGAACGCGAGAATGTTGTTTTGGTTGGATTCATTTTATCCGAGGGACTAAGGGGAGGGTTTTTCCCCCTACCTCTACCTGTTTAAAAAGTCGGATGCGGCACCAGCGCGAAGCTTCACTTTTGTAGGCCACCGCGGCGACAGCGGCAATCAGCGAGAATGTTAGTAGTTCTAAAACCCTGGGTCATTTAATCAGAGGATTAAAAAGGGGTTGGACCCCTTCCTCCAACCTTTTGTTTAAAAGTTTGGCAGCGCGAAGTTCCAACTTGATGAAAAGTTGACGGCGTCGACGGCGGGAAAGTTGGATGCGGTGGACAGTGCGAAGCTTCAAATTTACAGGCAAACAGAGGCGACGCGGGCAAACAGCGCGGATTTTCTAGCCCACTGGTACAAGCTTTGGAATAGGACTTATTGGAGATATTATCCATTCATTTCAAAGGAATGTTAAAAACACTGAGGCAGTTTTAAACGTTCAATAAACCAAAAGGGTATATCACCATACTGTACGCAATAAATCCTAAGGCAGATGTTTGTAGAACATTATATGAGGTATTCACCAAATAGCTGCCCGTATGCTTATTCCCTCTAGGATATTGTGGGCTAAATCACGATATTCATGATTGCATCTTTGGGGATTAAAGGGGGATGGCCCGATTTTAAGTTATAAAGTTTGTAGAATGTCTTGATAGAATGGATTCATTCCAAACCCCATCTATAAGTGACTTCTGCGAATGGAATCTTTGAAGAACGACCCATCCAAGTTTTTCCCCCCCCCCACCCTTGTTGAGGAAAATAGCTCAATGTTTACAAACATGTTCAATATCTACAGTTATCATTACATAGGTGTGCATTAAGAAGGAGATCTTTAAAGAACGACCCATATTCCGCCTTATTGGTTATAGTTTGCGTTGATGAATGACTCAACTTCAGAAAAAAGTTAGAGTTTGCATTTCAAATCATAATACATGTTTTGGAACATTAAGAATGATTGGCAGCGGCGACAGCGCGAAATTAAACAAGTCGGATGCGGCGACAGCGCGACGCTCCAGATGTGGTGGCAAACAACTTAGAAAGGGTAAGTGAAATGGGATAGCGGTCGGCGGTTCGGATGGAAAGAGGATTATATCTAAAATCCCCTGCGAGTTTTGCCGATGCGAGTAAATGAGGTGTTAAGAAAAATATTTTAATTGCGGGTGCAAGAAACGATTCAAAATGAGATGCGAAGGTAGAGTTGCCGTAACAAGATATGGTTAGAGACATTTTAATTGCGGGTTTAAAGAACGCTTCAAAACTTCACCCTTGCTTGTTTTGGAAACACGTAAGATGATGCAACTTAGACCAGGAACAATAAATTAAATCTTTTGTTTCTAAAGGATAATAATGAAGTTGTGTGTTAATGGATCATATGTGAGTTTTTCTAAGAACCGATCCAAAATATTTAGCGCGTTAAGAATGATTCAACTCTGACAAGTATTATTGAACAACGTTAAGAATGATTCAACCTTGAAGGATCATTAAATTGAATCTTGTTTTACCTTCATCCGTGTGCGTTTTATTCAGTCTGGTTATGGCAATTGCGATGCCAGCAAATTATGTTTAGAAACCATTTTTGCGGGTTCAAGAACATTCAACTTCACCTTGCTTGCTGTTTAGAAAACAATGCTCAATGTTTAAAAAAACATGTTTAATATTTGCCGTTTGTTGACATATGATTTATATTAAGGAAGGCTTACTTTAAAGAACGACCCATCTTTACCATAGTAACATTGTATTGCAGGTTAAGAACGAATTCATTCACCATCTTCACTGGTTTAAAAAACATGCTCAATGTTTACAAACGTGTTCAATATCTAGACAGTGTGGATTACATAATGGTTTATATTAAGAAGGATATTTTAAAAAAACGACCCATCTTTGCCATGCAAACAGTTTATTTCGGGTTAAAGAACTTCACCCTTGCTTGTGTTGGAAACACGTTAAGAATGGTTCAACTCATAGAAGGCTAATTGACTTGCATCTTTGAAGAACGACCATCTTACCTTTGTTTAGAAAACATGCCTCAATGTTTACAAAACATGTTCAATAATAGCAGTTGTGATTAAATATGAGTTGATGCGTACGAAGGAGTCTTTAAAGAACGACCATGTAACCTTTGATTGGTTTTTAGACAACATGGCAATTGCGATGCAGCAAATTATGTTTAGAAACATTTTAATGCGGGTTAAAAAACGATTCAACTCCACCCTAACGTGCTGTGTAGAAAACATGCTCAATGTTTAAAAAAAACTTGTTAAATTGCGTTTGTTTACATATGGTTTATAGTAAGAAGGATATCTTTAAGAACGACCCATAATCACCATTGTAAACATTTAATTTGCGTGTTAAAGAAAACGATTCACTTCAACCTTGCTGTTTTGGAACACGTTAAGAATGATTTTTAGAAATGGGTTGTCATTTGCGATGCCAGTAAATTATTTTTAAACATTTTTAATTGTACCTTCTTTCACCCTTGCTTGCTGTTTTAGAAAACATGCTCAAGTGTTTAAAAAAAACATGTTAAATTTGGCGTTTGTGGGGTTTACATATGATTTATAATTAAGAAGGATTACTTTAAAAACGAACGGACCCATCTTTACCATTGTAAACAATTTTATTTGTCCAGGTTAAAAGAAACGATTCAACTTCACCCATCTTCACCCTTGTTTTAAAAACCATGCTCATGTATACTAAACGGTTCAATATCTTATACAGTGTGTGATCACATAATTGGTTTATATAGAAGGATTATCTTTAAAAACGACCCTCTTGCCCTTGCAAACAGTTTATTTAAGGGTTAAAGAACTTCACCCTTGCTTTTTTTTTGGACACGTTAAGAAATGATTCAACTTATATAGAAGGATCATTAATGAATCTTGAAGAAACGACCCTCTTCACCTTTGGTTTGAAAACATCTCATGTTTACAACACCTGTTCAAGATATACAGTTGTGTGATTACATATGGTGTATGTTACGAGGTATCTTAAAGAACGAACCCTCTTCACCTTTATTGGTTTTTTTTTAGAAAACATGGCCATGTGCGATGCCAGCAAATTATGTTTAGAACATTTTATTGCGGTTAAAGAACGATTAAACTCCACCCTTACTTGCGTTGTAGAAAACTGGCTCAATGTTTAACACTTTGTTCAATATTTTGCAGTTGTTTTACATATGGTTTATATTAAGAAGGATATCTTAAAAGAATGACCCCCCATCATCACTCATTGTAACATTTTAATTTGCGTGTTAAGCACGATTTAACTTCACCCTTGCTTGTTTGGAAACAGGTTTTAGAATGATTTGTTAGAAAACGTGTCATTGCGAATGCCAGTAAATTATGTTTATAACATTTATAAATTTTGTGGGTTAAATAACGATTCAACTCCACCCCTTCCTTGCTGTGTTAGAAAACACTCATGTTCAAAAACCTGTTCAATATTTGCAGTTTGTGGTTTACATATGGTTTATATTAAGAAGGTATCTTTAAGACACACCTCATCACCCTTGTAAACATTTAATTTACGGGTTAACGAACGATTCAACTCAACTTCCAACCTTGCTTTGTTTTGGCACACGTAAAAGGATCTAACTTAGAAGGATCCTTAAAATTGTATCTTGTTTTAAAACCAACCTTCACCCTTGTGTGTGTTTTAATTCAATCTTGAGTCTTTGTTTTCTAAAGACGGGTTTCAAATATCTAAAATTTTGACCTCGAAACCTGGAACTTTGTTTTTCTAAATCAGGATAATAGTGGAGTATACGATGCGAGTAAAATATGTTTAGAAAATTTTTAATTGCGGGTTAAAGAACGATTCACCTGCGAATGCAAGTAAATTATGTTTGGAAACATTTTAATTTTGGGTAATCAAACATGCCCTCACCTTGCTTATTGTTGGAAACCCGTTAGAATGATTCACTTAGCAGGATCATAAATTGAATTCAAATTTTTGACCTAGAAGAAAACCTGTCGTTGTAGAAAAGCACGTTAATTGCGTTTCCAAAACAGTTAAATGTTAAGAGTTTTGTGTTTTAAAGAACGACCCACCCCTTTGGGTATTGGTATTTAGAAAAACATGTCAAATTGCGATGCGAGTAAACTCTGTTAGAAAATCATTTTCAATTGCGGACATTTTAATTGCGGCCGGATAAATAAACGCTTCAACTTCATCCCCTTGCTTGTTTTGGGAAACAGGTTAAATTAATACTAGGTTCAACTTAACAGGATCGTAAATTGAATCTTGTTTTCTAAAAAGGATATAATGGAGTTTTTTGTAATGATCATAATTGCTGATGCGAGTTAATTATGTTTTAAAAATATTGGTAAATGCTGGTCACACCCTTCTTGTTTTTAGAAACATGCTCAGCGGTTTAAAGAACTGTTTCAAATAATTAGTTGCAGTTTGTGTTTACATGGTTTATTTATGTCAAAAGGATATCTTTAAGTACCACACCCACTTTCACCCTCTTGGTTTTTAGGAAAACACGCCAATTGCGCTGCGAGTAAATTATGCTTCGAAAACATTTTCATTGCGGGTTGCGGACATTTTAAATGCGGGTTAAAGAACTATTCAACTTCATCCTTGCTTTTTTTGGAAACAGGTTAAATTAATAGTGGTTCAACTTAGAAGGATCATTAAATGAACTTTGTTTATAAAGAAGGAATAATGGAGTCTTTGTAAGGGATCATTTTGTAGTAATTTGTTTTCTAAAGCATGTGATTGCCAGAAACTGTAGTCTTTGGCAAGAAAGTGGTAAAAAACATGTAATTGCGTAAGAACGACACATATCTCAACCCTTTTTATTTTTTTAGAAACATGTCAATTGCGATGCGAGTAAAAACGTTCAATGCGGGGCATTTTAAATGCGGGTTAAAGAACGATTCAACTCACGGCCATTGCTGTTTTTCAGCCTCGTCCAGAAACCCCCGATTTTAACTCGCAAGTTATCAAAAAATTTGTCAAATTTTGGACAAGAAAAGCTATTTTTCTCATGTACCCTGTGAAATCTTAGGAGTCCTAAAGGAGGTTTAGTTTGGAATTATGAGTGAACTATATATAAGATAATAGATATATATATATACGTGGTATATATTATATAATATATATATATATATATATATAGATATACTTAAATCGGCCCATCTTCAATCACCTTTTGTTGAGACATAGGTTATTTAGAAAACTGTTAATGATAAAAGTAGTTATGTTCGTCAATTGCGTTAAGGATTAAATGATAATGAATTGTGATGTCTTGTTTAAAAACATGTCAATAATAAGATTGTGTTCTTTTATTGTGTTAAGAAAAATAAAATGATTAAAATCTATTACGAATATGTTGAAATGATTAGATGTTTGTGTTTAGTTTTTGCGTTAAGAGGATAAAATATTAAAATATATTAGAAGTATGTTAATGATTAGAGTTTGTGTTCGTTAATTGCGCGTCTATTAGCACACCATTTAAATGAATAAGAGGGTTTGTGTTCGTTTATTATGTTAAGGATAAAATAATTTTAAAAACTCCACCCACCCGTATTTGTCAGAAAACATGTAAATACGGCTGATTCGGGAATTTTGGAAAACATTTGTTATTTGGGGGAAACAGAATTGTGGGTTATGAAATTAGAATGATTCATTTTCACCCTTGTTCCATTAAACCGAAAAGTTTATAGATGCGACAAACACAATGAAATCGGCGGCGTGGTTTTAATTTGAAAATAATTCCTATCCGTGATTTTAAATGGTCGCCGAACATTGCATTTCGCGTGAGTAACTTGAAGAATGACTTAAATTTGACTATCGAAAACTCGCAAGAATCATATTTTAAAGCCGGCACCTTGTATGAATGATACATTTAAAGGACCAAAAATACGATTACTATAAAAAGAAAAGGTGTCCCATGCCCCCGTATTAAAATAGCTCTTTAGCTTTGGGCTGTCGCCGCTACATGAGTAAAACCCACATCTTCGCATCCCGAAAGCTGTGTTGGTATCAATCACTAGGCAGTAGCCATAATGGCAACATCTGCAGTCTTGCGCTGTCGCCAGTGTCGCCGCTGCACAAGCAACACAGCCACAATGCTCACCTCGTTAAGAAAAGAAATGCGATTTCATACTAACGTCATGCAAAATTAAATAAAAACAAACCCGAGAAAGCCAAAATTAACCGATAATAGAACAAAATCAAGCTCAATCTAAAATTAAACTCGAACATTCATGCCTGTTATAAATTTCCGTAAATTACGAAACGATTTTTGCCGTAAATTTTACGGAAAATCTGTTTTTAGAAAACATAAAATAAAAAACATACAAATGATTTACGGAAATATTTCCAAAAATTCTGGGCACCAAAATTTCCGGACTTTTTTCGTTCCGTAATTTTAAATTACGGGAAAAATTCTGTTTAAATCCACATTTTTTTTTTTTTTCCATAATATGAGACAAATTTCTTTCTGTAAATAACTGTCAAAGTTCCGTTAGTTGACAGAAAATCTGTAAATTACCCTAAAATCTGGGAAATTCTGCTGCCAGAAATTCCGTAAATTTACGGAAAATTTTCTATACATGTGGGTTAAAACAAAACACAACTTTATTAAAAAAACAACGGAAAAGGCCAAAAATTACCAAAAATCGTAAAATCAACAATCTAAATCTAATTTGACACTTTTAACCTATTTTCCCATGCCCATTTGATAAGCAGCATCACCCCCGCAAAGGAAAAAAACCGTGAACTCCTGAGTTCTGTGGTGTCGCCCGCTGTCGCGCCTTTGGCACGTATAAAACATAGTTTCACACTCGAACGTATTCTCCTAACAAAAAATCTCAACTTTATTATAAAACACGGAAAAGACAAAATAGTCAAAATAGTGTACACATCTAGCTCACCATTGTAACAAAACCCAATTTATTTATTGAAAAAAAACGAGAAAAGGAGGCCAAATAGTCAAAATCGTAAATCAACATATAATTCAAATTTCCTATTTCCCCCAGGACACTTGATCGCAAGCACAAAAACCACAAAAGCAAAAAATGTAAAACTTCTGAAGTTCTGGGGTGTTGCCGCTGTCGCCGCTGTCGCCGTTGCCCGTGTCAAACCATATATACAGTCACACTCGGATTGGTATAACGCCATAACACAATCCCCACTTTAATTTAAAAAAAACAACGGTAAAAGGCCAAATAGTGTACACATCTGCTCAAATGGTAACAAACCACTTGTATTGAAAAACGAGAAAAAGGCCAAAATTAGCCAAAATCGTAAAAATCCAACAATCTATTTAAAATTTAAAACTATTTTTCCCCCATGGTCACACTTTTAAGCCAAGCCCAGAACAAAAAAAAATGTAAATCTCCTGAAGTTCTGGGGGTTGCGCTGTCGCCGCGGTCGCCGCTGTCGCCGTTGCCCGTGTAAAACATACTTCAACACACTCGATGTATACGCCATAAACAACAATCTCAATTTTATTTAAAATTACTAAAAAAAAACAACGGAAATGAAATAAGCCCCCAAATAGGGTAAAAATCAAGCTCAAAATAGTACAAAGCAAGCTCAATCTAAATTAAAACTCGAACGCTCATGGTTTAAAACTAACTCCTAACTTTTAATTTAAAACCAACGGAAAAGGACAAAATTAGCCAAAAATATGGGAAAAGGCCAACAGTATAGCCAAGATTATTAAAATCAAGAGCTGAAATGACAAATCACAAATAATAGAACAATCATCAATCTAAATTAAACCCGAACGTTCGTGGTTTAAAACAACTTAATGAAGAAAAAACAACGGGAATGCCAAAATCGTAAAAGTTTAGCCTAATGGGTACCAGCTCTGCTTTGAATGCAAACAGACGTCGCTGTGCGGAGTAGTGGCGACCCCCCACAGCAACATTATATGATGGAGTCTGGCCAACGGCCAATGACAGAGAGATTGGCATTCCGCCTGCGGGCGCACCATTTGCATTTGCATCAAGTATTTGATGACAGAGGCATAATCTGGACTCTATACCACCCCGTAGAACTGCATATAGACATTGCAAGTGAGTGGGTTCACTGCTTACCAATGAAGATGCAGCCAATAATGACTGCCCTTTAAGCTCTTTAAACCTACAAATGTCGATAAATCATAATATATTGGCCGATATTTTGAATTTTTAGCAGGTTGTCAAAACAAAAATGCCAGGTTACAAGTTTGAATTTTCAAAGACATACATCTCATACTTTTATTTTAACTTTAATAATAATTTTGGATCATATAACTAAATACAATACAATACAATGCATCGTAATTTATATGTGTTTAAAGATTTGTTAAGGTTGCCATATTGGCCCCGTCTTACATTTTTTGCATGTTAAGAAAACAAATATGCCAGATAAGGATGTCAACATGGCCAAATACTTATCCCATACCTTATTTTAACACACCTTTATAATAACAATTGGTTGATGTAACTACATATAATAACAATTTGTGTTGGTTTTAAAAATATTTTTAAATGAACTATATTGGCTGCCATCTGGGAAATGTGGAAGATTTCAATTACAGAGACATGGCAATAAAGTTTCTAGTGATCAAATACATTATCTCATTAGTGTAAAGCATATAGCATATAACACTAGAATCAAGCCTCAACTGCAAAATGTCGAGAACACTTGTCGTATCCGGCTGTGTTTCGAAAATGCTTCATAGGTGGTGTTAAAATAAACTTGCAGAGTGTGTTCAATTGTAATAATTTTTGAACACATGCCCCAACAACGTTTTAAGTTGTTAGTATGCATTCTGTAATATCCAGGGTGAGTAAAAAAAAACCTTGACCCTGATTGTGTCCGCCATTTTGAATTTTTTAAATACTATATCTAACAGATGTGGTATCTGCGGAAAGCTTATTTTTCATTATCTTTAATTTGCTGCTGCAAAGATCATCATATCATCGGTTAAGTATGACCGAGCTCAACTTCTTTCGGAATCACGAATCTGGCAGTGAATAAATACCTGATTTCTTATGGTTTCATTCTAAGGTGAATCCGTGGACAGAGCGGAAAAACCGAATACT
>JAMKCH010080729.1:0-43502 GCA_023653785.1 Ophioderma brevispina | reverse complement strand
CTGAACACTTTAAGGGACAGCAAAGATTATTTTTTTAAGATCCGAATTTCACTAAATTTGCACTCGCTAGAACACTACGAAATAGTTTCAAAGATTTAGAGGCAATAAAAAAAACAAAAGGTCAAAAGGATACCAAATTTCTGTTCCTCTGTTTTGACGGGTGCATGCCGAAAATATTGGCTATATAGGGTGGAAAATTTGCGTAATGTAGCAATTAACTGACTCAAAACATTAATAGCACTAATGCTCTTTCGCATACGAAAATTAGGGTTTTTTTTTCCATCCATTTAGAGCCGAAAACCGCGTAAAAATAGGATATTCCACTGCCTTTCTGTATGACAACATTTGATTTTTCCATATTCTGTCTATGAAATTGACATTTTTGCTATACTATTCAAAAACCTGTAATGCATGACGTCATGGGTGACGTAATGCTGGCAATGTTAGTACTAATTTTTTAGTATCAAATGGAAAGAGCAGGAACCAGACTATCAGCTACTATCATTTGATATCGAAAGGAAGTGTCTATGATATTCTCCTACGTACTAGGCTGTTGGTATTCTCTCGCGAGCTGACACTCCTCCACCCCATGCCTCGGTCCTTTGGGTTCACCCTGTATCTTACCTATACCCAGGGCCATAACTCAGAGATTTTATTTTGGGGGGGTGCGGAACTACATCTTCGAAAAAGTGGATTTTTTTCAGAAAATGTAATTGGACTCGTATTTTTTTGGTAAAAGTGGTCCTAACCCCTAAAACTTTCCCCTTTTGTGTTTTTGGACTTTTTTTGAACATATTTTAAATATATCACCACAAAGTGGACTTTTGTGTCAAAATGTTTGCTAATTTTGGACCTTTTTATATCACAAAATTCAGCATCAAAAAGTGCCTTTTGGCCCCTTTTGTGCACCCCCCCCCCCACCCCCCCCCCCCCCGCGTGACGGGCCGGCCTTACCTGGTGGATTATTGTGTTTTGCATTAAAAGGGGTGTAAAATTACGTACATTAAATAATTTTGGTGAACAAATCTTGGGTTTCGTAAACCCTTATGCCGGGATTGCAGGAGATATTCCTCCGGGCTCAGTCCGGTTAACAATGGTGACCAATAGGGCAAGCGATTCAGTTGACTCTTCTCAACGCAACATTAGTTTGTTCACGCTTATTATTATTCCGTTGTCGTCTCATGGAGCCCGGACCTATGATAACTGCCGGACTATAATTACCTATTCACACCGGTGTTTGAAAGATATGTGAAAATTGAGTGGGTGTGGCACCACCCCTCCCCCTTCGGTAGACGAGTGTAAACGTCCCTACGTGTACGTGTTCGTGAAACGACGTGAAAATATTTTGTTCAAATGATTGTGTAAAGAGTTTCATATAGATGTGTGGACCAATGGACGTCCCTTGTTTGACATGCAGGACGCACCTCTGTAGTTTTCTGGCAGGCAAAATTCCGTAGTGTCTGTGACAGACCACATAAAATCTCTTGGTTATTAAAATTACTTGCAGGAATCGTTTCCTGATCTATAATGGTCACAAAATGCAGCTGGTAGCATTAGCTTATTATCTTGATAAAGAAAGTTAGTATTATTTTAATTCGAAACAAAGTTTACAGCAAAAACGAATTTCCCCATGCAAAGTATAGGTCCTTTTGCCTGCCAGTTTCTCTCTTACACCACAAGGGGGCGCCATACATAACACATGTCACATACATCTATATGCGTGAACAAGTGGCGGCTATATTGCAAGCCGGCTGAACATATGATTTCTTCAACGTGTTGTTAATAGCCGATAGATTTGAGCTTTTGGCAACGAGTTGCTTTCTCAGTTATGCCAACGCGTTGTGGAGCAAAACAATAGTTTTAATCCAGTCCACATGAGAAGAGTGGCAGACACTATAGAACGATTAAACATAATAATATATCTACTCCACTTTATCTTCGGCTTTTAAATTTCACTATTTTTTTAAATAAACTCTTCTATCCATCAAGCCGAAACAACTTTTTTTCTCTAGCATGAAGTTACTCTAGACCTTAAAGAGACATGGCTTGCAGGATGAGGGAAATGTGAGGTGGGTAAAAGAAAAAAAATTTCAAAGTTGACTGGACCTCTATAACGGATAAGGTGAAATAATTGGTATTGAGCTATTCCGTATTATAACTCATCATGTTATAAGTGCACGTTGATTGGCTGTTTTCAATACGCGTTGTAGGCCAACTAAATTCACAGTTCGTTGCTTATACAACGCGTTGCCAAAATCATAATTCCTATTGGTTGTTTTTTTTTTCGTTGAAGCTATGCATTATGTTCTGACTGGCTTGCCATACTCGTAAACCCGATGTAAAAAATAGTCCCCCTATGACAGAGTGTCATATCTTGCACGTTCCTTAACATATACGGCATAAACCTATAACCTTTTAACAGAGGGAGGCTATTGGGTAAAGTGCTAAAACAAATGATGCGAACAGCACAAAACGGAGAACAATAGACCAGATTATGGGGTGTTGTGTGACTATGCATCACAGGGCTCCGTAATCAAAAACATTGATTGTTGTTGTATAAAAGGATAAATTTCTGCCAGGAGCCATAGTCCGCCGTTTACATAGACGACAACGGAAAGAAGCATTTAGAACTACTGTCAAGGGAGTCAACTGCACGAGTGTCCTATTCTTCATTGTCGTAGGTGGACTATGAGTCGGAGGACTATATCACCTGCTACACCGGTCAAGGACCCAAAATACGCAGGGCATTCTGTGTTTTAAGACAAAACTTTTAGAATCCCTTGAATGCAAACCACCCAGATAGGGATGCTACAAAATCATCCGATTTTACACATAAATTGTTTTTGGACTTCATTAATTTAGTCTAGCCGATTACTGCATGGGTTCCTAGACACCACCGTAAAATTACAATTCGAACATGTTTTTAGCATATTCTACGAAATCATCTTAAAGAATTTGATGTTACCAAAATCAAATATTGTCCACGGGGTCCGTTTGGCGGCCATCTTGGATCCAAAGAGATCCGCCGTATAACTGGTTGATTAATTAAGTTGAAAAGTATCTCAAATGCTTTCCTCATCATAGGAATCATAAAATATATTACCTTTGGCAATTGTGATTATTCAATTGAGAGATATGAGTAAAAATGTGATCCAGTCATTGCACTTTGATTGTTCAGTACAGGGGCCCTAACTTTCAAAAAAAAAAGCTTGGATCTGACAAGATTGGAATCAAATTGAGCTATGAGCATGAGCAAATCAGAAACGTATAGTTTGCAATATACTAGGATGTTTAGATAGGTGGTTCAAATTGGGGGTTGTAAAGTACCTATATCAAAATTTGTATGTGCTTGTATGGGAATTAGGGAATACACATATCTTTCTAACGATTACTAATACCAAATGGAAGATCTGAAATAATGGAAACTGTACAATTCAGATTGAGCATGCTCATATTTCCAAAACGATAAACCAAAATGGAAGATCTGAAATCATGGAAATGTACAATTCCAGATTGGCGCAGGTCATACCAACAATTGACACCATTTTGTCAAGATTGAAGCCTTTGAAAATGTGGCCCCCGTACAATGACACTCAACAAGTTCAATGGAACCATTATCGCATTTTTACTCATATCTCTAAATGAACATCACAGATACGCCAAACTATATATTTTCTGATTCCTTATGATATGAGACGAATCATTTGAGATATTTTCAACTAAATTGTGAAAACCACTTTCCCCTCTTATTTTCCCAAGATGCCGCCAAGGACATATTGGATTTTGGTAACATCACCTTCTTAAGAAGATGGCGTTGTTAAAGATTCTAAAAATCATGTAGAATTTCGTTTTAGGAGGGTGCATGCCGCATGGAAACTAAATAATCTGTTATAGACTAATTCAGGTGAGCGCTAAACACAAGTGAAAGATCGCATAATATTGACGTTTTCTTTGAAAATGTTGAGGCGCACTCTTCAAAAAGATGTGTGTTCACTTGCGTGCGAGTGTGGAGGGTCGTGGTGTGTTATGTGTGTGGATGTGTGTGTGTGCGCGCGCAGAGATTCTAGCGTATGTGTAGGGCTGTGTGCAAAGGTGTGTGTGGTGTACGTGTTGTGTTTGCAGCGAGAGGGAGAGAGAGAGAGAGAGGGAGAGGGAGAGAGGAGAGAGAGAAAAGCGTATGTCACGACAAAGCCACTAATATTTTACTACCAAAAATAATATGGTGTTTTTGCCGTTACCAATAACCAAGGCCCGCTGACAAGTGCCATGGTGTCTTTTTGAGATGACGTTTGGCTAACGAGTATTAATTCAAATAAAAATCTGAAACCAATCTATAAACAACTGTTACAATTTTTCTGAAGTTAACTGTGAAAGGGAAATGGATACATCGCTATGAGCTTAAGTTGATTAGCGGGAATTCGGATTACATACATTCATTCTTGTCTTATCAACATTAGGCATAAGATTGTTTTGTCTTATAGTTCATTCAAAAAAACTCGGCACAATACATGCGTGGTTGATTTATCTGGGCGGCTTTTGCGAGGAAGTAGTTTTTATATAATCTCGCCTCAGCGTAATTTGAGCCGATTCACGCTTGTTTTCCGAGTCTAGGCAGTACTGTTGCACTATAGAGCCCTTTCGCCACCCCTTCTTCCTCGACCTCTGCAGAAAGACGGGCTCAAAGGATTTCCCAACATGCAATTCACTTCTAGTATTACCAAACAAGTACGGTGATACTCTCTGGTTAAAATCGGTGAGCTTTAAAGCCATGCTTTAAACAGAATAAATTATTTTTTTCAGCCAAGTTTGTGTTTAGCTTTTATCAATTCTAACTCTGCATTGAGCAAGAAAGAATGAAGAATTTGAGTGGGTTTCGCAATCATTTTTACTCAACTGAAAAACGCAAGTTAAAATAATAAGCAAACTATTAAGTGTTTCGATGGTGTGGTAAGAGTTAATATTAAACAAATTAAAGGTTTGACATTCTTACACGTTCATGGCACTCGTGTTTCTTCACTTCTTAAATGTTGGTTTACGCGCTAAAATAGTATATTAACGCCATCTTACTTGTAGATTCGTAATTCTTAAGAGCCCTTCAGATATTTATTTTTTAATCAAATAGTTTTCTCCAAAACATAATAGGATAATAAGAAAGGTACAGTGTACGGGAAAATATGATATTTGTATATTCATATCAGAATGATTATACTGTTTACTCATGCTTGAAACGTTTTGAAATTTTGCTCGTACGTGACATAATACCAACTAAATGCAATGAAGAATGCGAAAGTAACTTTCCTATATTAAAAACCTGATCAAAAACCGGAGGGAGAGGGTTCAAAAACCGACGAAATAAATCAGAAAAAAATCACATTTTTTATCCTGAGATTCATATTAGTTCAGTGATTTGGGAAGTCAACGTCTTTGCTTAAATGATATCCCTAGAATGGTTTTTAAATATCGGTTTTCATAGTTGGCTTAAAACATTTTTCATTTCATTTCATATCTAAATATTTTTCGTCCCAAGAAAACTGAAAATGTGCGTTTGTTTAAAATAATTTCGTCTTTGTTCAATTATATTAAAATTAACTTTATTTTCATACATTTTCGTCAACATCGATTTAATTTAGTCGTATCCATGTCCCATTATCTGAATGTACAAAGCGATTTCGTCTTTGATCATTTAATTTCACATTTAGCTCAGTATACTTCGTCTCGTGTGCTGTATGCATTGGCCATGGCTAACCGTACGGTTAGGCCTATAACATCACCTCGTTTTTCTTTCTTTCTCCTTTTTTATTTTTTTTTCACCTAATTTTCTTTCTTTAGTTTTTATATCATCATTTTCATTTCTTTATTTGTTATATTTTTTTATTTTCCTAATCTTGTTCTTGCTTGGTAAATAAACAAAGGTAAAGACAGAAAAATTATGATAAATTTTACTGATGTTAAAGGCCTAGCTTTTAGTCATTGGCATATACATAGAGCACACGAGACGAAATATACTGAGCTAAAAGTGAAATTGTATGACCAAAGACGAAATTACTTTGTACATTCTGATGCTGAGCCATGGATACGATGAAATTAGATTGATTTTGACAAAATTGTATGGAAAAAAAGTTAATTTTATTGATTAAATTTTGAATATAAGTGATCAAAGTATACTTTTAAAACGTCATCTTTTTAACTTCATTAGGAATACGTAAGGATGGCGACCAATCGCCAACCATGTACACCCACGAAAGTTTCAGCTTATATCGCCAAGTATTTTTGTTTCTGTTTTGTACTTTTTTAATTTTGAAAACTGATAAACAAGTTTTATATAGATTTAAAAGGATGCTAGGGGAACTTAGAAGTTGTAAACCCGTATCTATAGTAGATAGCATTGCTATTTTCAGAAGGTAACATAATAATCTTTCGTGGATATTTGCTATCTTCTGCGGGGAGAAAATTCAGTAGATAGCGTTTCGTATATTCACGAAATAACAAATGCCATCTTCGGTAGAAAGCATATCTCTATATATCCAGTAGAAAAAGTTTCTAATTACAGTTATATTATCTACTGCGCCAGGTAATACAAGGTATTTTATCTGAAGTAAGCAGTATTTGCTATCTTCAGTAGATAGCATAAATAGCATTTGCAGATAAGAAGAGCTCTCATCCACAGTAAGCATTTGCTGTCTCCAGTATTTGCAAGTTCTTACTGAATTTAACCATATAAACTTGTGATTTTACAATTTACTTGTATTATTGGACAAAGTTCAACAGTCACTGACCTAGCACTGGGAAATATTAACAGGTTTGTTGGAGCAGGCGATAAAGGAAGCCAACGAACAAATCTAATATCACTAAAAGCTGGTAAAACCCACCTGACCATGGTTGTGATTCTTATGTTTGGCAATGCATGCTGGGAATGCTATGAGAAGCCCATCCCACACGTCACATCTGAGCTAGGTGAGAAAACCGTCAGAGTATCGGGTTAACAGTGCGAGTGTTGGCCCGCTATAGCGTGTGTGAGAACGACGGCATATACGCCAATAGTGGCGGGAAAAGAACTAGGCACAACAAATAATTCATCAGTGCTTGGCCAGGGGTAGGGTGCACGTATTAAGAACTAACCTGCTTGAATCTATTTATAGCTAGCTAACTTGCCTAGACTGAGACTAAAAGATAACTTAATTATCAATTCTACTACAAAGATAATAGTTTTATTATTTTTTACAAGCCCATGTATCTCTACACGAATTTATAGTACGGAATGGTAAAAATATACTCGTAATAGTCTCAATTAAAGTATAATTACAAAAGCAACACGTGCATTAATTCATTGATTAACCAAGAGTAATTCTGAGAATTAAAAATGCATTCCTGCTCTAGAATTTTTCTCAGCTGCATTATCGACCTTCACACACCTGTCCGTACAACAACTGTGATGCAACTCGCACCTGTAAGCTTCATAACAGAATGCCGTCTGTTCACGCAGACAGAGGGTTAAGGCACCTCGCACGTACGCTGAACAAGAAGCACGCACGCACACGGCACGAAAATAAATGCGTGTTTGGACAGCGACGAAAGTGCCGCGAAATCGTCGACAAGATATACCACTGACGTTGAGTCATGTTTTAACCTTCTTCTGATCTTGTCGCAGTTTAAGGTGAATGTTGATCTTGCCTAGTACATGTATAATTGTAAAATTCTAACCTTATGTGCCCGTAGGCCTTATGAAAACAAAGAAGCCTATCGTATGCCCCTAACCTGGTTTTGCTCGGCCTATAACAGAAATTGTCGCGGATATTATTGTATTATATTATATATGATTATATATATATATATATATATATATATATATATATATATATATATATATATATATATATATATATATATATATATATATATATATATATATATATACAGTTACATGATGAACGCCAAAGGCGTGAAACTCTTGTTATAACTCAACATATTTCCCTTGAGATGGAAGAGAAATGAAAAATCATTATCTTGCCCGGGAAGCGAACCCGGGCCTCACACTAACATGTGAGGCGCTCTTGCATCTGGCTACGCTATCACTTCTCGACAGTTTAGAAGATTAGAGTGCATGAAATGTAGGGGAAAGACCCGGGTTCGATTCCTGGTCGAGATAATGACTTTTTTTTTATTTCTGGCCATTCAAGGGAAAGATTAATTTTTGATCACCCAGTCAACTCGGGTATTATAATAAATATGTATACCTATATGAAAAGAACTGTAAGGTGTATACATCGTAGAATTCGAGGGAGGGAGAGAGAGTGTATAGATTGGTTGACAGACAGACAGAGAGACAGACGGATAGATAGCTAGATATAGAGATACAGATAAATTAGATAATACTTTTTTGTAAAATCGAATGATTTTATCAAAAAAACAATACTTGTCATCTTAATTCATGCAGTAGATAGCATTGCACCAATCAACATCATGTCTCTTGCCAATATGTGCAGATAGATAGACAGACAAAAGATAGAGAGAAAGACAGACAGACAGATACATCCTGGTATATAGTTTAGTTCATATACAGGCAGACATAAATATATATGCAATGCGACATTCCTTCAGGAAAAAGTTTCTCATTTTAATAACCTAAATTCTAACCACCTCATTAAGAAACCAACCAAACTGATACATACACCATAACCGATATTAAAAATAGAATAATTTTGCAATACAAATAACTTAACATCTTGATGCTATGCCGATTTCCATTACCCAAATGAGATTCCTAATTGATATAATTCCCGCCTGTAATGCACAAGTAACCTAAAACAATATACCCTGCACAAACCTTGCAGTTAAACTTACCCGAAAGATGTTGTTGCCACACACCCACCCTTCTCTCGCCAACACCAGCGCCAAAATGGACCAGTACAACACCCCGCTCGCGATTAATACAATGAATTTAAAGCGCTATTTAGGTATCGCTTTATCAAAATAAACCTGCATTAATGAAATCTTTGCTCCTGGTATTGAAATCGCCTCTGGGTTATATTAATGTTTTATGTACATATAAATGAATATATGTTTTTGATATTAATTCACTCTAACGTGTACTTTTGATTTAATGGTTTATATCATCAGCCTGGATGCATAACATTTGCTAAATGCTACAATTATACAATCTCGGACGTCTTTGAATGGTATTTTATTATTGTAAACATTTTAATATTTACAGCGTGTATCAAAAAAGTAGCAATGAAAGAGAAATATTCTATTTGGGAGGTTATCATGATATTATCATAGAGCATTTCCTTATACCGTTGATAGGATGTTCTTTTTCTGTTATTTGGACATTTTATTTAAAAGTGAAGGCAAATATCGAAAAGATCGTCGAAATCTGGATCAATTTCTTTTGGTTCTTGGTGTGTGTGAATTGCCTTTCATTAGATACCAGATAATCTGAAAGTGGACCGACTTGGAATTCAAGTTCTTTCGTTAAAATAACTGTATCTCTAGATGGGCGTTCAAAATAAATGGGATGAAGAACATCCGTGGTATCTACCAACGTTAAAGGGTTCAAGAGGTAAGATGTATTTCGGGATTACACAAATCGTTAATAACACCTACACACGTGTTAATTCTATATATAACGCGTGTTAATTTGTTAAAGACAAGCTATCCAAAATCTTGTTAAAGACAAGCTGTCCAAAATCTAAACATGAACAATGATAATGTAGCAAAGCACGTGTTTAACTTAAAAATTTAAATAATAGTTTATGGGTTTTTTCTACTTTTTGAAGCCACATTGGCTTTTGAAAACGAGCAAACACGTTCTTACTTTTATTTATCGTATTAGGTAGCAATGTCTTGGCAACAATGTATTGTTACTAACTGAATATTATATTTTCTTTGACAACACCTAGCATAAAACACCGAAGTTTTTAAAAATGTATTGAAAAGATAAAAGCCCAATATTCTATATTTAAACAAGTAAAGTGAGATTTGTATTACTACCTGCCGAGGGTAATAACACTTAAAAAAAAATTGTCCTTCTTTCAAAAATAAGAATTCTCTCGAAACAACAATAATTTTCATTTTTTCTGCTGCTTCAACGAAAACATAAGGTCCGTAGAAATAATTAAAATGGAAAACAAGCCGTTAGATTTGCATAATTTTGTTTGAAGTACAATTTGATCTCCAAAACTCCGTATGCAGTAAATATGACTTCAAGAAGCAAATAGACAAGAGGAATATTCTTGGCTTGGGTAGGCCAATTAAGGGTTACTTTGCCGCAGAATGGATTGTTTTTGGAAGATTGGTCCGTTAGGCCGATGATCCTACATTGTCTATTAAAGGAAAAACATTTCCTTTTAATTCCTTTCTATTTACATATTGACAAACAGAAGGCAGCACCATTTGCAGCTTTCTTGATAAGTTCTTATTACCTGTTATTCATCTTCCCACAATGCACTTTTCCAGCCACCTTTCGCAACTGTACGTCATCTGCCCGGCCTCCCCCCCGCTTTATGTAAATATGGGTAATCGGGTGAATGCCGCCGTTATCCCGGAATTAATCTCCTGGAAGGGTGCATGATGGGAATTGAGAAATGGTCTGCTAGAGTAATAGCGTTCTTTAACAAATTGCTTCATACTTCCGATTGAATAGGGATAAGCTATACTGGTATTCACCGCTCCAGAAAAATTTAGAACTTTGTTTAGTAATATAGTATAGTAGTAGTAGTAGTAGTAGTAGTATAGTAATAGTAGTAGTAGTAGTATAGTAGTAGTAGTAGTAGTATTAGTAGTAGTAGTAGTAGTAGTCGTATGTAGTAGTAGTAGTAGTAGTAGTATAGTAAGTAGTAGTAGTAGTAGTAGTAGGAGGTAGTATGTAGTAGTAGTAGTGGTGGTGTAGTATAGTAGTAGTAGTAGAAGTATAGCAGCAGCAAGCAGCAGCAGCAGCATGCCAGCAGCACAGCAGCAGCGTAGCAGTAGCAGTAGCAGTAGCAGTAGCAGTAGCATCAGTAGTAGTAGTAGTAGTAGTATAATTAGTAGTAGTAGTATTAGTAGTAGTATAGTATATGGTATAGTAGTAGTATATAGTCTTTAGTAGTATATGTTAGCAGTAGTATAGTATATATTAGTCAGTAGCAGCAGTAGCTATTTGATGCAAAATAAGATACGTATCAGTAATCCTTAAACCTGCATTTTAGAATAGATTTTCATTTTTAATGCGTTATTTTACAGTTCCTATCGTTGATTTTTCAATTTGTAAACACTCACACTAAACTCAATTTTGCTACAATCCAAACGTATATATAATGTTTTCTCACTTTCACAACAAGAAGAAATATGAGATGGAATTTTATATTCAAACTATGCACTCCTAAGACGCCATTGATATATACAGACTGACCTGAGTTTTCCCTTTAACATGACTTCTCAAAATTAAATTCTACCCACTCATACCATCCTCGCCAAATCTCGCATTGAAAGTGATGTCTCCACATAGAATAAACGCTTACATACATAAAGAATTTGCGAGAGACTTTATCAGAGCTCTACATTACAAAGGTTAACTATTTATTTTGTTTCTATATCATTTGAATACAATTTGTAAATGTACACCAGAGGCTTAATAGCTTGGTTGTTAACGTTAGCTATGATGTTAAAGATTCAAAATATTGAAGTAATAGTATCGAGTGATATCATAACCATGGGGATCAATTGGATAGGATGTACAGGCTAATGGTTTTAATGTGAATCCAGAGCTAACCGACCAGGAATGTTGAGCTAGATTGAATACTAATTCTGATTTTGCATCAAAAGTGAACAATTCTGATTTTGAATTTAATAGTTCTTGTGATATTTTGTTTGGTATTCGAAAAGCTTCGCTGCTAAGGGTTTAATTATTATATGGAGATATAAAATAGTCATGTCCGAGAGTTCCTGGATTTATAGGCTTTCCGTCGCTTTGCAGTGGTTTGATTACGTCTGTTTATCTCAGCCAAACTCACAAGATGCCGGTCCCATTGACGAACAGAAACAAATAAGAACCCTTCAGTTGCTTCACCAAAGCTCTCGTGCTATCTTGGCGCATTATCAATAAGAGTTGACAAGGTAGGCATAGTTAATTACATATGGAAGCCTAGACGTGGAGAAACGTGCAACAAAACTGGGATAAGGTGATTAAACAGCCAACTCCGCAGTCCTTCGAATTGATCTCGACGCCGGCGCCTTTTGTGTAGTCGAATTCAAGATGCGATATTACGGCGAGATTTTGACCACGTTTGGTAACACTTATAGTGTCCACGGAAATATAATTTGAAATAAAACCAGTGATTAATTTATCCCAACTGAATTAATGAAATAAGATGTTTGAATTCGGTGCAGTGGTTCATGATCCCAAAGCGGCGTAATTATTATAACGATGTTGCCATGTTGTCGTATTTTGCAATTCTTATTACCAAAGAGCTAGTCTATTGAAACCATTGATTAACATTCGTAAATACACCGGAACTGGCTTCGGACCATTATAAGGAAGATTAAGGATAGCAGATAACTTTATGGCCTGACCTGTAGTAAAAGTAAAGGCGTTATCTATTGTACATGAAATCTACTGATGATAGCGCTATTTGACATGATGATGGTCTGATCCATCATTTGCTATCTAACGAAGATAGCATTTAACTCTAACCGGTAAGGGTGTTGAAACCCCTGCGGGTTTTTCTTCCGTGTGCCAAAATTGCTAACGTTAATAACCAAACCAAAGGATTGTTTTATTTTGGGATCATGTCACGTCAAATGCTCTAGTGTGATGTGGGAAACCCGCTTACTTGGAGGATAAATTGGATCGATGCAGATCCAGACATCGTTTGCAGTCATTTTAGTCAAACAATTTTGTAGCGTAACACTTTTCCGGGTGGTTTAGGTCTTAGGGTGGTGCATCATCCGATATTTTCTTTTTGCTCTTCTGACCAACATTAGTACAGTAATAGGCATGAAACTTATGTAAGTCAGAGTAGTTTTTCGGACTAAACGATCTTTTTTCTGGAAATTGAAAATCGACTTATTTCAGGATAATATTGGGAAATTAGGTATTTTTCGGGATTACGACTTTTTTTTGTGATGTCATATGTTGTATATATATAGATGTGTGTGTGTTGTGGTGGGTGTGTGTGTTATGTGTGGTGTGTGTGTTGTTTGTGTGTGTGTGTGTGCGCGCGTGTGTGTGTGCGTGATGATTTTTTTATCAATGCCGTTATCAATGGTTTATAGTACACGAAAGAATCATGTCTTTTGTATTTAAACATGTCTCAATTTATGACTAACAAACAATAAGATTCTCTCTGGGAGCAGTTATGAGACATGTCAAATGTAGGACTTGTCTCAGACAACTTATATCTCCACTAAGATTGTCCTGTAGAGAATTTTGTGTCGTCTAATTTTTGCATCGTGTTGACTTACGATTTACACGTCTCTTCATTTCTCTGTGCGTCTTTAATCATATCGTCAGGTAATGTAATGTTATAATGTATAATTACTTAGTACTAAGAATAATACATTACTGTCAATACAATTTTTTTCTAGGGTGTAGGTCTTTCTGAACAAATAAGATATGGAAAGGGTGTTATTTTACCAAATATAACTACAGGGAAATAAGCAAGTTATTACTGAGTGTTCAAGATTACAGTTCTTTTAAGGTCTTTAGTTCTTTGAAAATATGTACGAATTTAAGCACTAATTAAAATACTCTATTTAAAACCACAAAGGTTTTTTTTTTTAAACTAAGTATTATAACGAACATTGAATAATTATTTTTTTCCCATTTAAATTGTAATATTTATTCCTATATATCTGTAAACTACTTGTATCATTATGTAATGTATTGGCTGAATGATATGCTAATAAAACTGATTGAATTGAATTGAATAATGCAGTTTACTGAAGAAAAACTAATCATAAATCCGTCATTGTACTTATTTTTATCTTTAAGAAATTCTTTGAAAAAAAGAAAGGAAAAATTATCAATGCTAATATGAATTGACCAATTAGAGTTGGTCCGCGAGAATATACTATACATATATCTGTGCACGAATAAATCGCGTATGTGATGGTTTTTTATTACAATCAGTAATGGCCAAAAAATCCAATTATAAAATGAATTAAATAGAAGATGAAATAAGGTCAATCGTAAAATAAGCATTATGTTATTGATCTCATTGTGTCTCGAAATTTTTTGAATCTATACAGAGAAAGCAGAGGGATGAGAGAAGGAGAAAGCCCAGAGTAGAGAGAAGCGAGAAAGAAAAAAAAGAAGGTGAGAGAGGGAGAGATAGAAGGTTTAGGAAAAAATGAGATTTTGTTATTACAATGTAAGAAATTGAGGAAATATCTCAAAATGTCCATTAATCATATTTTCTCCTCCACCACAATCATGAAAATGTCTACGTGATTCGGTTTCTGTTGTGGGAGCACTTGTGTAATTTGTTCCAAAGGTATTTGTTATCATATTACAAATAACGTGAGTCGAATTTGTTTAAATTGTTTGTATGTACATTTATGTAGTAGACGGAAGCTGATATACATGAAAGTCGAATGTCATAAAGACATTCAAAAGTAAATGGTTGATGCCAATAATGCCGTGTTGTAATAGATTTGTTATATTTCTACTACCTACGGTCAATTTCTTGAAAGCGGGTGTGCGGGTCTCATGAAAATGTTATAAAAATTAGGTATAATTAAAATAGATTTTGATGGAGTACGTTGGACTTCTTCGATGTACATGTAGTAATGGACGTGGACATTTTTGTCTTGCATTAAATTTGTATAGCAAAAATCAAAAAATTTCCCACTCTCCAAATGTACACTGGTGTTTAAGATAGTATGCCCGGATTATAAAGAAGTTAAGAATTAAACATGTTCAAATTCAAAACACACTTAAGTTGTTTCAAAAACCAACGTGCATGTGTGTGATTGAACAAGTGGGACAGTATTATGTAGACGAGTCTAAAGTGTTCAGAAATTAAACAGTTTGAACCTATAGATTAAATTAAGAATAGTATTTAGTTTTGTGTGTAGGATCTAAATACATTTAAGTGATATTTTAGGCACAAAATGCAGATGTGGCTATACAGCTAAATTAGGCCTTAAGTCTTCGGTTTAGTTTTCGATAGTCGTACCAAATTCATGATCCAACCTTAAAATACAACATCAAACTGGAACACTATAAGTCTTAGGGCTAAGTCTACTGGTGTTTTGCGATTAGCAGCTATCATCATAGTTATGCATCCACAGAAGATAGTAGGCCTACTTAGCAGATGATATGGAATATTGTTCCTTGTTCGAGTAATACCCCCCCCAACTATGTCCAGGGAAAGCGATTATGTATCATATCATGCACAAAAGAACGTGTCTCCTTACGAAGTGATTTTTTTTTTTTTCATCATTACCAGAAGACAGCGAAGTTGTATATAGTCGTCAGACGTTAGCAATCATCACCAAAACGCCTGCAATACTAGCATGTTTGTGCGTATTATACAAACGTTGCTGACTCTAGCACGATGTATCTTTGTGAAGATACGCATCTTTGTGACATAATGAATGGCATCATTATCCAGGTTCCCCGGACATAGTTGAGGGGAATTACCTTGAAACAAGAAACAATTACATGACGGATACGAAAACACTCAAATAAATAAAATTGAATGTAAGTGAGAAATGTGCCGTTTCGTTATGTTAATCAACAATATTAGAGGCATATAAGGGGTGTAAGACTCAGACTTAGTTCATCTCAATCCCCGAGTTTTAGTACCGCTGTAAAAAAAAAGAGCGGCCGGTTAATAATCACAGGAGAATTCCTACTCAGGGATGTTTTTTTTATAATCATTATTATTATCAATGGCTGAATGGTGATTTTGTCTCAACAGATTGAGAACCAGAATATCTAGGGCCGATTTACGGTTCTTGCAGAAGTGGGTGCCACCTGGAAGCAGATTCACGACACTACCTGTGGTTGTGGACAGCACCACAGAAAATGGAACATCTCGTGGGCTCGGACCACTTTGCGGAATTCCGTGAAGAAGCCAGATTGTAACCCAACTAGTACAAAATACTTCCCTTTACTTCCTTAACGCTGTTTTTTATTTGTATTTATTTTTTTATTTATTATACTTTATCACTGTTATGAGTCTAAAATATGACGCAAAATAACATGAGTACTTGACTAAAGCAAGATGATAATAAATCTTGTCCACTTCTTCCATACGGGGATGATTTCGAAAGGAACAAGCCAATTAAAAAAATCTCAATTTTTTGTATATTATTCACGTAATAGGGTAATAAAATGATGACACATCCAGGGCGTCCTTCGCACCACATCAGTGACTTGATCGCGATATATATGGCGTCGACGGCTGAGTCAATGGCTTAGAGGTTAAGATCGGTTTTAAAGGATAGGGACAGCCTCTTGCCAGAAAAGAGTGATTCTATCACTTCTATTGTGCCGTAGCAATTGCCGACATGTGGTTGTTAAGGATTCCGAGTTAAGAGGTATTAAGGTTTATTACTAGAGGTGGGGCAGGAAATACAGTTTGCTCTTAAAAAGTCATGAGTCGTGATAGGCTTGCTAAGATGGAGAAAAAACGGGCATGTGGAGGAGGTTTAGGACAACAGTCGATTTTTAAAAATCGCGATTGTTAAAACACATTGCTCATAACAACAAAAAAGTAGGTCAAGACAACTGAAATTTTGAAAATAACCTTTTTTCAAGGATATCGGTTGAACCATAAACAATAAAAATACGGTGCTAGGATCAAGAAAATTAACATTTAAAACTTCATCTACAACCCGAGTTCTCCTCTAAGATTGGGCATATTACTAACAAGCATCGGAATGAGTAGGTTTCAATTTGGACAGGCTCGTACTGAAAGTCACCGTCTCAGAGATCAAGGAAAAAGGCACCCATAAATAATTTACCGTGCTGTAGGGTATTTTCATGTTTCATGGTGAAGGTGAGGTTGTTTAAGGAGAATCTCAAACAGGATTTATTTCAATTTAATTTTACTCGAATTTACCATTTGAGCAAAATTCAAAGAGACCTGTGCAAATATTCTTTTAAACTCAAGCAGTTGTACATTAGCTTGTCGTTTTGTCTAATAGCACATTAACAAAACATATTCCCTAACCACTTCACGTTCCGTTTTATAAAAAAAAATAATACTCTAGTAAGACTTGCAAATCAATATCTCTTATTGTATATATTATTGTTTGTTCATTAAAATGCTGGTACTTGAAGATTAATTATATGGCCATCTTCCCCATTTCACATTGGAAGGGGGGGGGGGAGGTTTTTGACTTATGGTAAAGAACCATTCTTATTCAAAGACAACGTCCTTATGTGTACTTCACTGGAGCTTTTGTATTTGAATAAAACGAGTAACCTTTTGTCTAAGTTTAAGAATTTAAACTTATGCTAACCAGTTCAATGTTCGTGACTCATCCCAGAAGCACTCAATGTGGGTAAACATGTATTTCGGTCAGTGAGAGAAATTACCACACATGTAGCCCTCGCTTACTACAAAGGAATAATCCTTTTAACTCAAAAATGGTACTTTCAATTAAATTAAAACTTAAAAAAAGAAAAAACCTAAAAAATTAAAAAAAAAAAAAAAAAAAACATAAATAATAAAATGTGCATTGGTTGTATAAACACCCAAGTTGTGTTGTTATTTGTTTGATTTTTAACGCAACCTTATTAATATCCGAATGATGTATCAATTCCATGAATCGAATGGTGGCAATTTCGAAAAGAAAAAAATATGGATAGGTTCTCGTAATGATAGCTTGGTCGACACTATAAACAATGCCCCATTTATTAAAGAGAGGAACACGTCTTACTTTTACACCCTTTTTTGTCAACACACTAGTTCGTTAGTTCACAAAGGGAGGCTTATTTTTTGTACACGAGAGAACATGAGGGTCGCGGGGTTTTGACCTCAATAGTTGCAAGAAGATGAGCTGGAAAATGCCCTGTTTGTAGACCAGAAGCCCAGAGAGTCTATATTCAGCTGATGGTCTGTTTATGTTAGTAAGGGTCAAGTTTACAGATTAAATATTCATATTGCGGCCGGGTCCCATCCTGTGCCACAAAGAAGAATTTGGGCAAAAATCGCTTATAAAACAGGAGTTCAAACATTTAAAATGCTCCAATCATGTACAATAATACATCTCTAATTTCTTGGATAACATCAAGGAAAAACTCACGTGGTCTTCAAATTGTTTCGTTGCCAACATACAAGGTAAATGCGGTACGGAGTTGGAAGGTCACAAAATCAAATGAACAGAGGTTCATTTCAAAAATGTTTAAGTAAGAATAGGATCAAAATTGCTCGTCAAAAATTGCTTGACTTGATATGGGATTGACAAATAATAGTTTTTCCACACCCTTGCGGCATGTTTAAACGACAATTGAAACCATTCCATAGGACGGCATGATGGATGACCTTTGTCATCCAGTCACGTGTTAAAAAATCGTATACAATACGACGTTCACCAGGGCCTGGACCGTCAATACGGTTAACAAAAAATCTCCCTTGCCCTTACGGCAGGAAACCAGAAAATACCAAGAGGTAAATGCTCACCGTGCAATTGCTATGGAATCAAAACAGGTGGATGTATTGTAGTCATGTAATGTGGCTCTCTTGCCCAAAAACAGCCATGGCTGCCTATTGCATTACGGAAAACATTGTAAATTGTTCGCAGCGACTTCAAGCTTTTTATATAAATAATGAGTTTGTATTTTCGAGACAACAATGTGTTCCATGTCACTAATACAAAAATTGTGCTGAAAATTAGAAGCATATACAAAGCATTCACTATATCATTTGTATCTGTATAAGAACTGAAAACGATGGGCCTTCAAGCTTGACCCAAATGACACCAATGGTCATTCTGTAAAACATTATTATGACATATTCGCAGTGTACATGTAAACATATGTATTCAAAAGTCTTTTGGCTCATATCAGGCGCAAATCTATAGGGTGGGTTGTGTGTATTCAGTAGGGATTTTCATGCTAAATTGATTTTGTTGCTGTTTGGGTTTCAATAGGACGCAAACTGGGCAGCAAATGTGGGAGTGCAATTTTTCGAACTGATGCCCCCTTCTTCAAGGGGAGGACAATGTTAGTACAGGGAAAATTTAAAATCGAATCAAAAATTGTGTTTTAATGTACCACTAACGCGTTCGTCTCCTAATAAGGGTTACCAAAAATATAAATTTGCCTAGGTTCCAACCTTTAGTTAAAGCGGGTATATAGCACCGTAATGGTTCAAGGTCCCCCTGGGGGTGGTAAATGCTCCGATGTTGTTGAAAGTGGTTGTACAAATGATTCCTGTGTTCAGTACTGAAACAGAAAAGCATTTTAATTGATTTTTATATCACCATGGCGACATCCAGCGAAAGTTCTGGTGACCCCAGTAGACCATGAGACCTTGCCGAACATTTTGCTATGTAAATAGCCAACCAAAATGCCACACACACTGTAAAATTATTACTTTTTTGGATCCTGTGAGACAATACAAACAACTTTATAACCAGTGTCAACAAAATCTGTTTATGAGCATTGGGTAAATTTAAACCAGGGATGACCTTGAACCTCTATGGGGCTATAGCGCTTAACTACAGGTCGGAACTAGGCAAATATATAATTTTTCTAAATCCTTATAAGGAGACGAAAATGCTTAAATGATACATTAAAAACACAATTGACTCGATTTTATTTTTTCCCTGTAGTACATTTCCCCCCTTGAGGAGGGGGCAGCAGTCCGAAAATTTGCACCCACTTTTCTGCCTGTCTGTCCCTATTGAATGAAAAACAGATTAAGGAAAATCAACGTTAGCACCAAAATCATACAGGAACTCTTCTTGACATACAACCACACTATTATACTGGACAGAATCGACAACTGAAAGATTCGGGACACAAACAGACGTGACCTAGTGATATGTCAAACGATTTTTAAAAGAACTGGGGGCGCACTTTTCTGGAGGAAAGGTCAATGTGTCTCTTACCTGTCTAGTGAATTATGTGAAATAAATGCAGATAAGGGTTTTTCTAAATAAGTGGGTGGGATAAGTGGGCAGTTTTTCAATCACAATGATTGCTTATGAACTTAAATCTTCTTTTTTTAGTATTTTGTATTTCTTTGGTTTGAAAACATTGTTATATAAAAATAAAATTATTAATACGGATGTTATACAAGAGGAGTATAGTGTTATTCCCCAAAATGCACTTCTTTCCAATACGCATTTTTTTACACTGGTTGTCACCATGAACATTATAGCGAAATAGACTTAAATTGCAAGATTTGGAAGAGTTATATTTATTTAGGTACTTTTGTCGCTCTCTATATAAAGTCATGTTCCAATATATTGAGAAGAATGGCATTGTGGGAAGAGAACAATATACCCCCTCTTCTGTTATATCATCAATCTGGCTGTATGAGGAAAAATATATGAATTTCGTATGTAAAAACAATTTTAAATGTGTCTGCAGGTCAGATCAAAACTTCGGGTTTTCGTTTTTCAGGCTTTTTATAAACATCTAAAACGTTTCTCATTATACTTTTACAAACAATCAGGGTTTTTTCATTAAGAACGAACATCAAAGATTGATGTCGTTCTGAATGATTTTGAATTGAGACGTTAGCGGTTGCCTTTTGCGACGCCTTGTAGAATATGTCATCAATTACCAATTCTGTCTGGCATGCTCTGCAAACCTTAGGAGGAACCTTCGACGAATCAAAGCTTCGCCAAGAAATGTGATGAACCTGTAGCCTAATCCCCCAAAACACCCTTGAGGATCAGGAGAATTCCACGGAATCACTTTGCTACCAATCCATGACACTGCAGTCACAGTATCCTATCGAATAATCTGGATCAATGACGATGGGATGAGCAATGGTCATCCTCTACTTGAACCTAAAGCAGTTGTGGACAGCCCATCTGCAAGCGCAAAGGCTGGGGGAACCTTGATAGGAAAGCATGGATGTTCAAGCTCAACGGACTCAGAACTGGCGTTGGTCGTACAAAGAAAATCCTTCACAGATCGGAAGTAGACTTTCACCAAACTGCGATTGGGAGAGCCACAACCATTAGCAACATCATAGATGACTGCGAGGTCTTACACAATCACCAAGAGGAATTCCAGGCTGACAACCTGGATGATGAAAACTATCAGTGGTTAAAGACGGACTTCCACTGTGATTTTGGAATTGCACGCACGAACGAACGAGGTTTTTTAACAGTGACGGGAGGCCAAATGTCAACCACCATGCAGTCATATGGGAATGGTTTCAATGTCATCTAATTTGGTTTAAAACTCTCAAGGGTATGAAAAATCATTTACTTTTTACAATACAATATCAAGTTGAGCAATTTGAACACGCAATTTGAGCCTATTCTTACTTAAAACATTGGGAGAGTTGACCCTTTTTCAGTTGATTTTGTGACCTCAGAACTCCAGTTACCACATTTTCCGCTGTATTCTTGGTAACGGAACGATTTGAAGACATGTTGATCATTGACTTTTCGTTCCTTGATGTTATACAAAAGAATTGAGCTTGATAATTCGGAACATGATTGGAAATTTTATATATTTGACCCTTATATTACACGATTTTCCCTAAATGCTTTTTGCAAAGGATGTGACCGACAGCAATATGGAATAGTGAATCTTGGCCCTATACTAAACTAATCAGGACCATTCAGACCTTTTGTACCCTTTCAGCCAAAGAGGTTCTATATAGAATAGAGAGGCAAAACGTGACGTAATCTTTTAGGAAATTCATCGTCTCGCAGAGTTGCCGACCACAAAGAAACAATAGGTACAACAATATTAGAAAGCAATGGCTGCTCCGCTTCTTCCACATACTGTGGTGCCGCTTTGCATATACACTTTAACGGTAGTGATACAAATTGTGTATGTGTTAGAGGTGGCCAGGTGATAATGTGTACCTGATTCATTGTGCTTAGATACTCACTCGCTTAGGTGCTTAGGCGCGCTTAGGTGAAATGATTTATTCATTGAGGCGGTTTTATTTATAATCAAGGACGACTGAAGTGTCATTTCATTCGTTGTGGGGCCATGGGTCGGACAAAAAATTAATCCCCCCAACCCCGCCCTCCCACCCATAGCACCCAACATCAACAAAATGATATTTTTACCGGATTGTTGTATCGAATGACCCATTATGTGTGTATACAGCACCAAACTAATAATATTCCGTGCAATATTCAAAATGTCAGCGCCCAGCAAGGACGACTGGTTTTGAAGGGTTCACACCTGCTTTCAGCCGAACTAACTCTCTGGGCTTCTGGGCTACAAACAGGACATTTTCCAGCCATCTGATAGCAACTATTGAGGTTCACCGCGACCTAATTGTTCTCTAGTTGTACAAGAAAAATAAGGCCCACTCCTGCGATGGGACTATACAAATAAAAAACTTTGTTGTTGACAAAAAAATAGCATGATGAAATAAAAAGTAAGATGTATATTGTGAATGTATTGATGGATATATGATTCAAGATTGATAAATTGAGATTGAAAGATAGCTAAATAGACAGATAGATAGAAAGATAACAAAGTATAAACCCTCTATGCAATACGACGTCAAACTTGGCGATCAAATAAATCTCTTTTGCCATACAGTGGAAATACAAGAGTAAATAGGATCACCTGTACAACTTGGACGTCTCTGGAATTCAATAAACAGGTGGATGTATTGTAGTCATTTAATGGACTCGATTTTGGCCTAACAGCATGGCTGACTATTGCATAGGGTATAAAGATCCAGAATACGTACGTTGTTCTTAGGCCTACTGATGTTTAAACAAAAAAACGTACGCCTCATATCAGCGCACTTTTTATTCATATTCTCATGTTACAGCTATTGTCATTGTATGTCTTAATATACTTTGATTCATTAAATGGGATTTGGGCACTAAAGGGGCATTCGTGATTCCAGCACCTCTGTTTAATTCTCTAGGATGTCCTTGACAACAGCTAATTCCAAAGTTTTAGATGATTAGTCTTGCGGTTTTTGTGTTATACGTAATTGCTTGGCTCATAGACCAATGTGGTTTGTATTTTCTGTCCGTTACGGACCAGACAGAAAATACAAAAATTGCGAATTCCTTACAGATACGACCGAATTTGCACGTAAGAATTAGGACACATGGATTACTTAGGCTAAGGTTCAGATGATATAAAAATCTCAACTTTTTTTTTAAGGTAAGTTCGGGGGGGGCAAGAAGTTGTGGTACGAAAATGCCATGTAGGGTAATTTTTCACGCTACCTTTGAAATAGTGTATTTTGTCAATAAAAAGTTCAAAAAGTTTGCTGGTGAAAAAATCTGAATGCATAAAATCGAATGTTTTACGGGCGAGAATAAATGGGATAAGACAGTTAATTAAGCTCCCTTGGGACCACGCATTCGTGTCCCATGGTCCAAAGACGCTAGATGTTCTCCATATCCCACAGATAGTATCGTTCAGGAGGAATTGTGGGCACAGGGTTGAAATGGAAGTACAGCCTTTTTCTAGTGATCGATTTTGTCAATGAGACCTAAGCTAATAATTTCCGGAGGGTGTGCAAAATTTCGTGCAGTGCCCTTTCTAGAAAGCCAATATGGCCGCTATCACTCTCAAATTCATTCAATGCCATTAATTGTATTGCATTAGATCAGATTTAAGCACGAGGAATCTTTGGACCGGTTTTATGACGTGATTTTGATCACCAAAATTACCATCAAATCAATATGGCCACCCTAAACCCAATACTGCGAAATTCATTAAGTGACCATAACTCATCAGTATTTGTGATAGAGGCATCATATGCGATCTATTTACCCGTAGGAACTCATATCTGACATTTCAAGTGTGTTAACAGGCTTGACCAATCAAGATGAAAGCCAAGGCTGTCTTTAAGATCTTTAAAAACTTACGAATTGTCATATAGTCATAATATACTGGCGCGTCATTTTGAATTTTAAGTATTGTTGTCAAACAAAAATACCAGAGTTACGAGTTATTATGCTCAAGAAATACAATCTCATATTTATGTAATTTAAACTTTAATAATCATTGGGTGTATTCACTAAATTTACAACCACGATCTATCGTAATTACCCTTAAGTATAAAGACAGGTAAAAGGCACCACGTTGGCCCCCTCTAACATTTTTGCATGTTAAGAACAGAAATTCCAAATAAGAGTTCAAATGGTCAAATACTTATCCCATACCTTACTTTACACCTTTATCATAATAATTATTGATGTAAACTACATATTATACACATATTAATGCAGGTTGTACTATTTTTAAAGGCGGCTCTTGTATTGGCTGCCATCTTGAATTTGAAAATTTTCATTACAGAGAAATGCCAAGTAAGGGTTTCTAGTGATCAAATCCAGGATCTCAAAAGTGTTAATGTAAAGCACATTAAGAAGGCATATGACCACGGGAATTAGCCCCTAACTGCAAATTTGCAGAACACTGACGTGCCGGATGCGTTGGATGGAAATGCATTCTAGAGGGGTTAAAATAACCTGGCAGATTGTGGTCAATTGTAACAGATTTTGAACACCTGCAGAAACCTATTTTAGGTGTTCAGTATGTATTCAAGTAGGTAAATAGGTATAATGGAGGTGTTAAGATCATTTTAATGATTCCGAGAGCATATTGGACTTGTTGAGCAGCATTTGATTTTGTGGGCAATGTAATGGTTTAAATTTACTTTACCAACACTTTCTCGTGCTATAAAACCCCACCGGATTTGATTTAGAAGAGAGAAGTACCGAGAAATATTTGTCTCTATCGGAAATATTTAAGGGATTATTAGTGATTTTGGAAATGGTAGCAGCAATATGGATTTTCAAAAATGGCACGTAACAAATTTTGCAAACCCTCAAAAATTATTGGCTTAGGTCTAATGACTAAAAACTATCAATAGAAAAAGTCTGACTCCATTTCAATACTTCAGGCGGTGTGCCTAAAACTTCTACATGGGATAGTAGGGCTTTCTGCCTCAGCGTTTTGTCTCAACTTATTGTTATTGTAACTAACTATCCAGGACCTTCAACTCATGCGTAAGACACGACCAACGTCACGGTTACCATTCATAATAAACAACTGGACCTATATAATACTAATTTGTTACCACGTTATGTTTGTATTGCCAATTATCTATGAGCCTTGTAATTCTAATGTTGTGGTTATTAATTTGGCATTGCAATAAGGCGATGTCTATCCATCTAATTAGCTCGAAAAATCTGAAAGCCAAAGTCAATAGGGTCTAATTTAATGGCGGACACGGTATTGCTCGTAATTGAAATAATCAATGCTCACCTCGCTGCCCAATTTGTTTTTTAACGGGTTCATTAAATGAGTACGTATTATAGCACAGAATAGTGCTAAGATGGTGGGCGACAAAAAAGGGCAATTACAGTATTTGTACACTTCGAAAAACAAGTTTCTAAAATCATGTCTGTATTGTTTAATCGCCTTTCTGTGTAAACAAAAACAAAAGAAATCTTTATAAAAATAACAAATCTGTATTAGGCGAAAAAAGTTCGTCTCGATACATTTGAAAAAAAGCTTCTCTGTATACAATATGAATTCTATACATGTGAAAATAATATCGTCATGTGAGTGCGACAAAAGTCGTATCTGCATATTTGCATTTGCAGGAAACCAATTTTGTATTAACATCATTTTCTTTTTTCTGTTGATTTGGTTTTTATTTTCTTATTTCTTTCTTTCTAAAAACTGTTTCTTCATGTGCTTGAGATTGGTAACAAGCTTGAACGTGTGTTTTACATGTATTTACAAAATCGTAAAGCAACAACTCAATTTGCCTCAAAAGTCAGGTAAGATTTATTGCACTCACACACGACGATATGGATTTTATCAAATAGGACTCTATGAATAATAAAACATTTAATTGAACATGCGCCTTATGAATCTATACAATAATTATTACAGGATATTCATAACATTTGTCCTTAAAAGTGTGAACATTTTTTGCCACCTGAAGTTAAAGCTTTCGTTATCAAAAATTGTTCCCATGTGAAAGGAATTAAGATGAGAAATATTTTTGGTACAAAAAAATTTTGAAATTTCTAATTTACGTATAGGAGCAAATACTGAATCAGTCTATGTTTATATTGAAATTGAGCAAATGACAATTGCCGTTTGGTTATTCACTTTCAAGGCATTTCTGTAGCAAAAGACAAGGTAAGAAATATCTATCTGGGGTCTTATCTATATTTGAAAATAACAACATTGACACAATAATGGTTGGCCCAAAAATCTCTCATTGCACCTTAACGTTCCAAACTGCCAATAACACTCCATTTTAATATGAACTTATTTTATAAAAAGGAACTTAAAATGTCACTTGACATTACATTAATTTGGTGTTAAAACCCCCCAGGGGGGAGGGGGGGAAGGGGGGAGGGAAAAGGGGGGTTTTGGAAGGCGGAAAAAAATGAAGGGGACAAGCCACCCTCTCCTTCGGTCGACAAGGCGTTCGATAATTATGTTATAATATGATGACATTGTAAATAAAAAAATGTCCAAATTTAGCGTATTTTCAATTACGGTTTACATCAAGCGTTATTTTAATTCCATTGCGTCTCCCATACAAGTGCCCCCCCCCCCACACTAAAATATGACATTTTGCATTATTCTGTCTATATTTTACCCGCATTATCTTGGACACTGTGAAATCTATTAGCTCGACAATTTGAAACTGTTAAAATAGAAACGTGGTACATTATCACCCCATGAATATTATGAGTTCAAAGTTTCTAGTAAATTGTCCAAAAGCCATGCACGACAAGGAGCCACTGTTTTAACAGGCACAAACCTTCCCAAGGAAAAATGATGTCAACGGTGTTATTAGTTTTGTCGTTTTGTGTTTCTTTTATTACTTTGGCAAAAAAATTAAAAATATTAAAAAAAAAAAAAAAAAAAAAAAAAAAAATCGTTTTAAAAAAGGGTTCTTACATTTAGATAATGTGCCCCTTAAAAACAAATCTGGAAACCTAATAAGCCGGTTATTTTCTTATATTCATGCTGTGATATTTCAGTTTAACCCTCGTCTACATGAGCCATTTGTATGACAATGCACCCCCCCCCCCTTGATTTTAAGTATTGAACATCCGATTCCTACACATTCGGTACCACATGATAGCTTAGAGTTCTTCTTTCCTTGGTATTAAAATAAGTATAAACATTCCCAATCAATTCCAATCACTATTCAGTTCATACGTTAAGGAAGTATATAAAAATTACTATAGGGTGTTGCCAAATTAACATTTTTGCACTTTACTGACTCAAAAAACACTAAAACGCTTAATATATAAAAAAATAGTTATTTTCAATCATGTGGCCTTTATGACGTAATAATGGTGGTACTCATTTTGGTATTTCAATGAATAGATCAATTGTCCCAAAATCAAGTGTCTGTGATATCACTGTGTTGTTTATACTAAGAGCGTTGGTACTTCTCTCAAAGAGCTCCAAAGCGGGGTTGCCCCCCTATCGTCACTTGGGATTCACCCTATACAGTACCTTAATACATCGGGGGGTGTTTGTTTTTGCATGAAAACTGAACGTACATGCCAGCGTTACGGATACATTAAACTTCATTTGGAAGGAACCAGGGACAAAGGGGAGTGGGATTATTAGTAGGTTTAATTAATTACCAATATCACGTGTTGTTTTCATTGGTTGTCCAATATGAAATGTCACTTAATGTGGTAAACGCTGTTGGAAATTTTACCGTTCTCGCTTCCATTGGTGTTGAATACCCAGGTACTATGTAAGTAATGCTTTGGGGGCCGTTCCGAGTTTGATAATAGAGGATGTTCTTAATTCACAACAGTCATGTTTTGTTTTGTTTGCGCGTGTGTTTGGTTTAATTTTCAACTTGAGCTGTGGATGTCCAGTAACCTAAATAAATAAATAAATAAATAAATAAATAAATTCAATAAAGAAAAAATAAAGAAATAATATAATAAATAAATATAAATAAATAAACGAACAGGTCTAAACTTCATCTATGATATTTTACACTTTCAGGAGAAAGACCGATTGGGTGAGCATGCTAGGAAACAACAACCTTATTGGGCCCCTATTTTTCAGAAACAAGACTAGTGCAGCGTACATTGCAATGATCACCAACGTTGTTGCCCCGAAGTTCCATTCTTCTTATCTATTCAAAAATAATGGTTCTCAAATATGATCCAGCCAGAGGAGGGTACAATGTCTGGCTGCTTCACTGAAATTCTGCAAGGTCTGTCTGTGCATTGTTGCTCAAACATGGGCAAAACAAGAGAGTGTTCATTGTCTGTGATGCTGTTCCACATCACAGGTAGTGTCCTGATCTGCTTCCAGGTAGCCCCACTTCTGCCAGAAAAACACGATCGGACGATTCTGGTTCCAATCTGTTGCAATCGCCATTTAGCCCATGCGGAGTCAGCTCCAGGTGACGATGCTCACCAGGTTCAATTCCCATCGATGTTACTGGTTGATAGAAATTACAAGCTATGGAAGAGGCGGACAGATTATGCCAAGTTTAGGTTGTGTTAGGAAGGAACACCCACGCACATCTGTCATCATGATAAGAGAGACAGGACTTCAGGAAGTTTACCAACAGTAGTCATTACGTTTGGAAACATTAATGTGGAATGTCAGCACGTTCCCCCGATTTAAAAGCTAGTGACTTTTGCCTTAAAGGTTATACTTGAAACAAGGTATATGCACCCCCCCCTTGTTTGAATATCCGGGATTTGACCAGACACATCAAACAAGGAAAGTTGTTGCTCTGAAAAACAAGAATCGTCGGCGTGCCGTCAATTTGCTGGTTGACAGGGGTTACTGCATTGGAATGAATGGAAACCAATTGGAGGGGCGTGCAGGACATTAAACATAACTGATGGACATTTTCATGAACCGACTCACAACGGGAACCCACTCTCTGGAAGCACACAAAGCTAGCAGAGGTCCAATCCATATTCATTTGCATGTAAAATAATTATACCGTTTAAAACTTTATCTACAAGCAACACGTTGAAATAAATGGAAAGCACTGAATAGGTATGTCCTACAAACGGTATTCTTATCAAAACTCGGACTAGGCTGAAAAGCATGTGCATACACAACAGCCTGTGTATTCAAAACCAGTGGATCAAGACCGCTGAAATTTTCACAGGTTACAAAATAAGTGCGCTTTCACGTGGGACACCAAATTGAGAATATACCTGAATTTGGTAATTATTTAGCGGTCAAACGAGCAGGACATTTTGGGGTACGTTGTACAGGTTCATTCATAACACCATCTCAAAGACCACGGACCCTAGAATAGGCTTGTTGTACTCATTTGAGGCATTTGGTAATGCTGATACCGAATATGTCATGGAAATGTTAATATTGAAATTTTTGTGGCAAAATAATATATGTTTGAGCTTGAGCAAATATAGTACCTACAAGACACACATGGTTCAAACGCGAAATTTAGTTTACAAATGTATTACCCTATACCCTTAAATTTGTAACGGATAGTGTGTTATGTACAAATGGTTGACCGGGTTTTATTCTGAATATAGCCAAAAGAAAGTTTGAATGGGCTCTTTACAAACAGTTGCTTATGTAGCATTGTCATACATAAAATGGCATATATCTTTAATTGTATTAACGGAAAACGCCTTGCATAATTGAAAATGTTCGTTTTTTCTACAAATGTGTGTTGTGTTTGGGACATTTATGTGTTAGTGTCACTAAGACATTTGATCCGAAAAAAATACAAGCACATGAAACGTATAATCACAATATTTATTTGCATCTGTATACTAAGAAAAGAAATGACAAGCATAGTCTCCGTTTTGACCAAGGGCCAACAGGAGGGTCACTTTGTAAAACATATTATGACCGTATCAGTCGACATTAACAACGGATCTCAGTAGAGTCAACAATATGGTTCAACAATTTGTACACAAGTACATATCCAGTGCAAAATTCGAGTGTATAGGCGGCTGTGTGGGCCAATTCAAATAAATGGTAAAAACAAAATCCTTTCAAAGAAATTTAGCCATGGCCTTTTGTTTATTATTATCAATATTCCCCATATTTTTTTCTGTTACACAATATTAATCATAAAATTGACATTGATCCATAATGCTTAATTAGGTTACGATTCGGTCATTTACCTGCTTGACATAATAGGTCATATAATGTTAGGCGAATATTATCAATAATATTTTTGTAAGGAATGGGTAGACGTTTTTTATAAATGAAAAGTACTGAAAATGGATAATTATCAGTATATCAGATATGACTTTATAACCCTTAGGTAATATTCTGAATGAAATAAATTAAAACCTGAACAGTAAACCTGAATGTCTTTTATTTAGTGATAACAGTGACAAACATGACAAAAGTGTTCTTTGTCGAAAAGACAGGATAAAGTTCTTTGAATCGTGTTTGAGACAGTCTTCCAAAGACGTTTCTCCATGTATGGACATCCTAGACTTGTACATGTCCTCTGAGACAATTGTAAAACAATGGCAAGTTCTCAAAGTTATCTCCACATTCTCCTGTGAATATTCCATACCTTAATGAATAAGAACAAGTAATTAGGAATACTAAATGTATAGAAGATATGGTGTGTGTGATAGGTTATCCTTATGTCGTATAATAATATATGAGACAAGGTACATTTTACAAAGATATATTTCTATTTTTAAAGATATGTCGAAAAGCACGACCGAAAAGGTATTCAATTATTGATGGGTCTGAAGATGGTGGTGTGACAATAAGAAGAAGAAACTTGTAAACATAATTTCAAAATGGATTTATCAGATGGAAAATTACACAACAGGCCTCTATAAAACAAAAAGACAGAATGGTTTTTGTATAATGAAGTAATTGGATAGAGTTTGGACATCCCAGCATAGATCTATCATTTAATTATCCCAGGCGCATAAACAATATCCGTTCATAGTTATCACAAGACCCATTCCTTGGACGACTTTATGTATTAAATATCGATGTGGCAATAAGGCATTTGCGGGGCTCTAGGTTTCCCAATTTGGTTATTCTTTTCCTCGGGATACTTCTAAGATGCTTTCGTTAACGAGTCCTTCCAACACTCAAGTAGATGTAGTAATTAGAAAACAGTAGAAGCAAACGGTTGTGACATTGTTTCAGTAAACTTGAGGAGGGAAAATAAAAACCTAGGAGGGGAAACGGATTGGGTTATCTAGAGCTTGCAGGTTGTTCTGTGACGGACCCGGGATGGGAATTGATGGACTGACGCGTAGTTTTATGGCGTGAAAAAATACATACTAGGGTCAAGTGCGGGTACGGGATGAGATGTAATGAGAAAAGAGTCCCGTAGGAGGTAATCAACCCCAAAGGGGGCCAATGACGAGAAAACCCTAAATTACGCGGGCCACAGGGTGTGTACGTGTGAGTCTGGACATGTTGTTGTCCCAGTCAAGACTCGCGCTGTTAATTCGCCGGATTTCAACCCAAATATAAACCATCCACCGGCTCGGAGAAGTCGAGATACCTCTAAAAGGCCCTTCTATAGCAAAAAGGGACAAGGAAATGGAGAATGCTTGCGCGAGTGTGAGTTCACTCGCCCCACTTTTTCCGGTTGGACTTTGCTGCAGAGCGGCGGTGTGGAGTCTATGTGGTGTATCGGGTACGTTGTCGCCGCGTAGCAAAAAACCCTTTTTGTGAGAAGAAGTTGGTGTTTGGTGGTTAAATGGACGAGGCCAGCGCGTCAATGAATGCTGAGAGATGATCTCAAGGCCCGCGCCTAGGTGGGGCTGAAAACGCGACAGAAAGAGAGACGAACGAAAGAGATTTTCTTCGTCGAAACTCACTTTGATGTTACGGCTCCGCTTTGGCATTAGTTTAATACATAATTTGAATATTATAACAAAGGTTTTTTTATATGCAGTACTACAATGTCAAAATTTTATTTTTGTCAACAGTTAAATTTAATTGCTAACTTAGGTGGTTTTCTATCGCTGTGCTGGTAAATGACATTAATTTCTTAAAATATAAGTTTGTCCCATGTCTAACAATACATCTTAAGGAGGTGGGGTGGAGGTAAGCCGCTGCAGATTGGATCGTGGGAAGACACGTAATGCCGTGCCATCACTAATGCGCCCGGCTAGGCCCGGGGCGAGAAGAGAAGGGGAAATCCAAGCCGCTACCCGTATACGCTGCCCGGCTTACTAGATGTAAACTCGACCGCAACACCGCCCGGGTCAAGTCGTGGTGAGCTGGGAGCCCAGAACTAGTAGAGAGTAACAGTGTTCAAGCCAGAAGCAACCAATATAAGCTACATCGCCATTAGTTGATATGCGTAGTTGGGCTGTGGGGTATCCACCTTTGATGACTTACTGTCTACGGTTAGATAGCATCGATGTTCGGAGTTAGCGACTTGGGTTTACGGTGCGTGGATTCGGCTAACACGCGCGAGAGATAGATTTATAGTGGTAAGGGTTCGTTGGGGTGTTGTCATCTAAAATTACTTAATGCCACAAGGACTCGCAGTAGGCTAGGTAAATAGGACACCGTCTTGTTGTGCGTGCTTTCTGCATACAATTCTTGCAAACTGGTTCTGGCCAAAATAAGGAACTAAAAAACGAGGAGAGATTCATCAAGAAATAGGCATTGCTACCTCACACAATCAACATTTGGATAACAATCCACAAACGAAGTATATCTTAGTCCTCAATCGCTGTTACGCCCATCATTTGGCACCACCCTATCGTCCCACTCATCAATTAGGTGCGTTACAACCGTATGCGCCATATGCGTACAACAAATCGCAGGACTTACACCGTATGCAAACACACTCGTGTCCTATAGGGCTATGGTTGGGACATTGCGAGTGGCAAAAATTGGGTAAATACGGTTTAATTCTTCCTTAAGATGAGCTGGAAAATATTAAGAGGAGACAGATAAAACGCGAACCGGTCATCTTCAGGAGGGTGGCCCTGCTGTGTGAGCTACCTTTAGTACCCTCACCACAGAGGCGCGGTGCTTGACTATTAAGACAAACCAGCAAATGACTAGTAAAATTTTAATGGTTGATTAGTGTACCCACCGCCATGCAGTAGGCATGAGCACACGCCGTAGTTAGTATAACAACGTTATAAGTTAGACCCACGATAAGTTACTTAACATTCACTGTACACAAAAACCTACTGTGATTTAGAAGTAGCAGATAAACTTGCAATGACTCAGAAGGCATGTAAACGTCATGCCGCCATGTTTTATATCATTCATTAATTTGATGCTTGTAGGGGTTGGCCAATCTAGAAGCTACCCTTCCATTAGTAGTGCGGGGTGCACGCGACGCAAATTTGCTACCACGGGCTTTGATATATGAAGTAAACTAATTCTCGGCGCGGTTTGCGTTTACTCCCACAGCGAAGACTCAGGGTTTTCAACACGCACGCGGCCCCAACTCCCAAAGATATGAAACAGAGAAAGTGGGGGGAAAACGAGCAGGCACTAAATCAGATTTGAATTCATTAATCAACTGAAAATAAGTGCAGTTGATGATTTCAGGCAAGAACTAACATGCTGATATTAGTGACACATGAGATTTGATATATGGGTCTGATTGGCGAGATGCGAAACAGTGAAGAATATCAATTCAGCTCGAGTACAAATCATCAAGCAAATATCTAAAGTCCCCTTGTCGAGACAGTGATCGATTGACAAAATATTGTCTTTTTGGCGCGAAACCAAAAATACCAGGAAAAAATTTTCAGTTCCCGCGCTCCGTTCTCTTCAAAATATACATTATGGTAAGATACATGACCTCCTTTTGGTGGAGCACCTAATGAATCGGGATCATTATCTTGCCGATCCCGCCCCGAGACAATGAATTAATGTGAACCGCTTCCTCTCTCTCTCTTCTCTTCTCCAGCTATCTCTCTATCTCTAACATTATTTCGTGAAAAATAAGTAGCGTGTTATTTTCATAACTTTGAAAGCTTTCTCTCACGTATCTTTCTAGCTTTCATGGTCTGTAAACCTCTCTGTGTAAGTGGACGCTAAATTTTGAGGCGTATTATTTTATAGTGATTTTGATTTAAAGAAATACGTTTCAAGCTATATGATTTAAAAAAACATTTATACGTCGTTTAAAACTCATGGGAAATCTACAGGGATTGATTCAAACGGAGAGTATTTCCTCAATTTAGCAAATTGTTATGGGGGAAAGTTAAGGCTGTGCCTAGAAACAATTGTTGCCAAGCGAGAAACGCAAATTATCAATAAAATGTAATTCGCAATTGGTCGAGCGCGCATGCGAGTGAAGCTAGCGCCGACCGGGGTCGTCACACCCTTCGCCGTATCGTGGACATTTGTTAGAACATTGAAAGGACACGTGGCCCGTAATACGTTAGTTATATTTCCCAAACTTACAGGCGACACAATAACGTTTAAATGCAGCAGAATATAACAGGGCACCCGTTTTGGTCTTTTGAAAGAAAGAAATCAGGCTTTCCCATGCACGGACCGTGCGAGCATGGAAGCGATAGGGGATTTGGATCTTTTAGCCACCTGTAGTTATAGTTTTGCTTGAACAGTTTGGACGTGCTGGGTAGAAGTCGGGTATATGTCTTTTATTCTAGCCACAACAAAAGTATATATGACGTTGGAGGACAAAAGCTGGGTCATTTTTGCGTGCAAAATGAGCAGTTTTGCATTTTGCTATCGGATTTTAGAAAGCGGCCGATTTGACTTCAATTTAAGAGACAAGCCTTAACAAAAAATTACCTGATGTCCATAGGGATAACACGGACACAGGCATAAGAGTCAGTGTTTTGGTTGACCAATTTAAAAGCTTATAGTTTCATATAGTAAAGGAAGGAGGCCATTTTGTTTTAAACCTGTTAATGATAAGGAGATCTTCATTTTACATAAGTGTGGTTAATGGTCAAACAGCAAAAAAGTCAACAAAGTCGATCTCCGTGCAAGAAAAGAAAGTCTTGCTTCGTATGACCAAGTGGAAGGTGTAACAACCATGTTACATGTAAAAACAAGTCAATTTAAGACATCAAATATGTAAATTCTAAGATATTCAGATTGGTGGTCTTTCTGCCAAGAAATTTCACAGGAGGACTGTCCAAATTTAAGGTGCCTCTTTGATAATGGTCATGCCAGGACTTATGTTTCGGTAGGTTGAAGACTGTCAAATATAAGACCTATTTTACGTGTTTATCATCTGCAAGATTACATTTGCGATACATGTTTGATTTAAACTCATGAGAGCAAAATTAGAAGAAAATGACAAGAGTAGTGCTGTTGAACCACCAGCATTATCGTTCTCTGCCAAATTCAGTTTTAGAATTAGATCCATCCTTGTATGAGTTCTGAAAGGGGCCATTCGTGATCCAGCACTTCATATGTGTTATGGTTAATATATCTCAAGAAAAAGATAGTTTCCAAATTTACAGTGATTCTCACGGGTGTTTTTTTTGGTTTGACAATTTGAGCCCAATGTTGTATCACGGTGCCCCATAGTCTGCTATATTGTAATTCTGCCATCCGTTTTTAAGTTTTAAGATTTCTTGCATGTAGAGTAAATCGAATGTGCGCTTAAGATAGTCACACAACTATACTTGGGCCAACTGTTCAGATGTTATAAAAATCAAAACTCTGAGGCTTGGTAACGAAAGTCCCTTAAGGAGGTTGATAAATATGGTGGTTATTCGACTGGTTCGGAAAAAATTAAGGAGTATTGTATAGCACTGACATAAAACACATTCCTACATGAGACAGGACATCAATTGTCCTAATCCCCATACAAGAAAACTAGGTAGACACAGACATGATATAACAACACATTCCTACATGATGGCAGACTTTATGCTACTATCACATACAAGGAAACTAAGAGTAGCACTGATTATAAAAAAAATTCAACATGGACAGGACTTAATGCTCTAATTACACATTCCAGAAAAATGGAGTAGCACTGATATAAAAAACAACATTCTACATGATGCAGGACTTTAATATCCCTTATCACATACCAGAAAATACAGAGTTGCACTGATATAAAAACATTCCTACATGAGACGGACTTTAATGCTCCTAATCACTACCCCTTTCCCCTAACTTCTCTGTTACTCCGCGTCACTTTATTACCAGAAAACTAAGAGTGAGCACTGATAAAAAAAAAAACACATTCCTACATGCGACAGGGGACTTCAATGCTCCTAATCACTACAAGAAAACTAAGAGTATTACTGATATAAAAACAGATTTCCTACATAAGGACACGAGTCAATGCTCCTAATCACATATACAAGAAAATAAGAGTAAACGCTGATATAAAAACAGATTTCCAACATAAGACACCGATTCATGACTTCCTAATCAATACAAGAAAACTACGAAGTAGCACTGATATAAAAAAACATCCTATGGAGACAAGGACTTTAATGCTCCTAATCACATACCAGAAAACTAAGAGTAGCATGATATTGTAAAAACACATTCCTACATGATGCAGGACTCTTTAAGATCCTTATCACATACCCGAAAACTAAGAGAGCACTGATATAAAAACACATTCCTACATGATGCAGGACTTTACTGCTCCTTATCACATACCAGAAAACTAAGAGTAGCATGATATAAAACACTTCCTACATGGACAGGACTTAAATGCTACTAATCACATACCAGAAAACTAAGAGTAGCATGATATAAAAACACATTCCTACATGATGCAGGACTTAATGTCCTATCACATGAAGAAACTAAGAGTAGCACGGGATTAAAAACACCTTCCTACATGAGACAGGACTCAATGCTCCTAATACATACACGAAAACTAGAGTAGCAATGAATAAAAAAACATTCTAAATGATGCAGACTTTAAAGCTCTAATCACATACAAGAAACCTAAGAGTAGCCATGATAATAAAAACATTCCGACATGATGCAGAACTTTAATGCTCCTTATACATACAAGAAAACTAAGAGTAGCACTGATATAAAAACACCTTCCTACATGATTGCAGAACCTAAAGCTCAATCACATACAGAAAACTAAGAGTAGCAATGATATAAACACACTTCCTACATGAGGACGGAACTTCCATTCTTCTAACACATACAAGAAACTAAAGAGTACAACTGATATATAAAAACAAATTTCTAACATGATCAGGACTTCAATGCTCCTAATCCAATCCAAGAAACACTGAGAGTAGCAACTGAGATCAAAAAACACATTCCTACATGATGCAGGACTTCAATGCTCCTAATCACATACCAAGAAAATAAGAGTAGCACTGATATCAAAAACAAGTCCTACATGAGACAGGACTTCAAGGCTCCTAATCACATACAAGAAAAGTAGCACTGATATAAAAACAATTCCTAATGATGCAGGACTTTAAAGCTCTAATCACATACAAAGAAAAACTAAGAGTAGCACTGATAAAAAAACATTCCTACATGATGCAGAACTTTAATGATCCTATCACATACAAGAAACTAAGGAGTAGCAATCTGATATAAAATCCCATTTCCTACATGATGAGAACTGAATGCTTACCTAAATCACCTACAGAAAAACAAGAGTAGCATATATAAAAACACATTCATACAAGAGGCAGGACTTCAATGCTTTCTAATCACATACCAAGACAAACTAGAATCTGATAAAAAAGAACACATTCCTATATGAGGCAGGACTTCAATGTCCTAATCTCATACAAGACAACTAACAGTGGCAATGATATAAAAACTCCTACAAGAGGACAGGAATCAATGTTACTAATCAATACAAGAAAACTAAGAGTAGCACTGATATAAAACACTTTCCATATATGAGACAGGACTTCAAATGCTCAATTACATACAAGACAACTAAGAGTAGAAATGGATATAAAAAAACATTCCTAATGAGGAAGGACTCAATGCTCTAATCACATACAGGAACCTAAGAGTCGCATATGACTAAAACACATTCCTGCATGATTCAGGATTCGTGCCCTATTCACATGCAAAAAACTAAGAGTGGCACTTGATATACAATATATATTCCTAGCTACAAATGCTCCTAACACATATTTTTGTAGACGCAGGTATTTTGGAAATTAATATATTTTAGGATGAGATGATGACACATTAAGTCCTGTCTCATGTAGGAATGTGTTTTTATATCAGTGCTACTCTTAGTTTTCTTGTATGTGATTAGGAGCATTGAAGTCCTGTCTCATGTAGGAATGTGTTTTTATATCAGTGCTACTCTTAGTTTTCTTGTATGTGATTAGGAGCATTGAAGTCCTGTCTCATGTAGGAATGTGTTTTTATATCAGTGCTACTCTTAGTTTTCTTGTATGTGATTAGAAGCATTGAAGTCCTGTCTCATGTAGGAATGTGTTTTTATATCAGTGCTACTCTTAGTTTTCTTGTATGTGATTAGAAGCATTGAAGTCCTGTCTCATGTAGGAATGTGTTTTTATATCAGTGCTACTCTTAGTTTTCTTGTATGTGATTAGAAGCATTGAAGTCCTGTCTCATGTAGGAATGTGTTTTTATATCAGTGCTACTCCTATTTTTTTTTAAATAGGCGATCGAGGACGCACTCAAAACCAACCTAAAATGCTTATTAATAATGACAACGCTTCTTTTTAGAATGTAATTGTAAATGGGTCTAGTTAATATAAACATTAGTGTTGTGGTTTCCCTGTTGTACAAGAATATTTCATTTGAAAGAATTGAATCGAATAATAAATAAATTAATAGAAAATAATAACAAAATATAAAATATAAGAAGGTAATGATGGTTTATATTATGAGAGTTAATAGAGACGATAAAAAAATTAATACAGACATAATTTGAGGGTACACCCTAAATAATCAATTATTTAAAGTTCAGCGTTTTACATAATTAAAACATTTTTCACCCATCTTAACAAGACATGTATCTCTTGCATTACGTGAAATAAATTCCTTTTCACACGTGTGTACATGCACATCGCATGCAGGAGAGACGACGTTATTAATTCATCCTTTTTTCTCACGTTGAATACATTCGACGCTCTTAACGTTCTTTTAGATGTTTATATATACAGTCGGACTGACCAACGCTTTATGTAATATTCAATCAAGGTGAAGGTGCTAGGACACTTAAACCAATGAATAAAATTATCATCCTTGATTATTTAAATATACATTTATGCGTTCAAATAATATCACGGTCGTTGATAGTTGATTCTAAAACGATGTTAACAACACCCTTAAGAATTTATATGAGGAAAGACGTCCGGAGTGAGAAAAACGTTGTTTTGGTGGTGAAATCGGTGGTGTAAGGGGGGTAAGGGGCAATGTACCGCCCCTTAATCGGCAAATTGAGCCTCTGAAGCAACAATACTCAGGTTTTCTTGATATTGAGAGATTTTGGTACTGTTGGACTTCTTTTTTGATGAACTAAAGCGCCCTCATCAAATGGTTTGTAGATGTAGATGATCTACAAGAATTGTCTCGAAGTAACGATTTTTTTGGTAATTCAAATCAGGCATCCCCGAACTTAATTAGTCCATTTGTACTGGTAAGTCAACTTTTAATCGAGCCTTTTGTCAATTTTCTTTTTTTTTTACTTTAAATTGAACAATTTATTTGTTGTTATCATCCTGAGCAAATATATAGAGATGGTTGACTCGTATTTGAAATGTGGAATCGGACTCAGTACTTATTGTAAGAAATATTTAAGTAAGATACCTTGAGACACTAGTGCTTGCAGATTTCTTGGTGTAAATCCTGATTCATATCAAACATTTAAAAGACAGGAAAACCGTCTCCAGGTACTTTAAAATCAATAAAATAACATTTTATGATATGTGTGTAGCAAAAGTGGTGGAAGGTTTGGTTGTTTTATAATTTTAAAAATACCATTGCTTTGGGGGTTATTCCATCATTTCTGTTCTAAAAGTACTTTTATACGTCCATACTAAAAGGGAGGAGGAGAAGAAAAGGAACAAGAAGAACCTAGAAGTACATGTCCGAGACCTATATTGATGACCTTGAAAAGAAATTGAACATTACATATAACAATGCTTTGAAATATTTCCTTTCAATGATAAAAACAATTCCAACCCTTGTTATTACAACTTTCTCGCCGGCCTCGGCCCGTTTATGGTAAAGGGTGATTAGTATCTCTTTTTAAATTCCTTTAAGAGTTACATCTTTTATCCACGTGAGTGGAATGGAAAGAAAAGAAGTATAATATTGGAAAATTAAATATAAAATGCAACGTTTTGTCATGAAAGGACGCTACTATTTAGATCTTTTAAAATACTCCAAAGGAAGTAGAAACAAAACAAAAGCAAACAAAAATGTATTTACAAAAGACTGTGATGAGTTATACTTCAGATTGTAATCCAAATCTATAAAACAAGAGTTGCGGAGAAGATTAAAGGTAGAACATTTTGAGTTGAAATCCAATACCATATCTGCTTCAATTATGTTACCTATTTGAAAACAATTTGAATGTATATATCGTTTACAAAAATCCAATTAAACACACGAAATTTACCAATGTAAAGATAACAGCATAGGCTCACCATCTGATGCCGATGTTGTTATCAATCACTTTTCTATTTCTTTTAAAGTGTGGGTGTGGCATATTAAAATGTTCAAATATTTTGACATGATCACACTTTCATTATTACACAATCATTATTACTTATTTGAAACCATTTTAGATGTTTAGATTTCCGATATTGCTGATGATGAACTAAATTATATTGCAGATATTTCCATTTTAACAGTGTATTAAAAGAAATAAAAGTACCACTGATATAAAAGCACATTCTTTATAAATAGACGTACACGGTTGTGGGTGGTATACTATACACGTAGATGCACTCATGTGTCATATTATGTGTAGATGCTTGGGTGGGTGAAGTTGGTTGTAATAACACTAATAAGCATAAATTAGTTATGCTTGACGGAACAATTTCCGTATTTGTAAGGTAAAAATACGGGATATTTCCATTTTCAGAGTCAATAATTCTACGGAAATTTTTAACAGTGTAGGCAATCTATGATGCACTAAAAACGACCAGGCTGCACTTGTGCAACCCCTTAATATCGATATTGTTATCAAGACCCGCTGACCCGGCACTGGTGCAACCCCTTATATCGATATCGTTATCAACATTTCACACTAGGACACATTTTAAAAAAATCGTCTACATTTGAAATATGGCTGACGGTATGTTTGAGTTAGTTTCAAACAATGCTAATAAGATTTTAAAATGGAAAGAATTGACATCCAGCCATACATGGCGGTGATACCCAAATCAAAAGTCACAATCGGTTATGATTGCATGACTTCAAACTATTTACAATAGCGATCGCTTTGAGTGTGTCATATCAGGCGTATATTAGCTATAGGCTCAAACCGTGGTCAAACCCTTTTATGGGCTGTTGCTGAAATTGTATACCCTCCCTCCAAATATGACACTGACGTTGTAGTACAACTTACATAAAAAGACAAACATAATGTGGGAATTATAAAGTTGTGTCTTTTTTCTAGGATAGTTTTGCTTATTTTTCGCCAAAATGGGTCGAAAACGTTTATAATGTAGTACCATGATTTTTAACTGGAATGTTTTAAGAAAGACATTTCAGTATTAATTGCTTTATTATTGCATTTTGCAAATAGACATATATATTATTAATGTATATCTCATACATCCCACGTCCATCCCTTTAAATAACTTATTTATTCTTTCCATTATTATCATCACAAATATATAGTATTATACGCATACCACTTCTCCTAATTGTTTTGTACTCAAACCAACTTTGGCTTTGTTTTTTTCTCGTATTGACCATAATATCCAATGTTGCATTTATATTACATGTTTACAATTTTTTGTGTATCCTTTTTGGCTTGTATGGAATAATGTATGAAATAAAATCATCTTGAATCTTGAAGTGAGAACCAACTTTTGATATTTCTTCGAAAATTTAAATTTTGTATTACGATACATACTAAATTTAACAACACTGCTGTTTGGGCCATAATAACTATCATTTACAAATCTGACGAACTAATTTTCAAGAATTCAACTCCTTTTTTTATAAAAAAAAAAATGGCTAAAACCCTGATAATAAGTCATAATTTCTGTTAGAAAATATTAATTTAAAAGTGGATTATGGATACGTATTTTTCGATCAAAAGTCGTAATATTTGTTAAATAATATTGTTTTGCATCCTCTCCTAGACTAATATGCGTTCTTTCACGTGGGTGTATGGATATTAAATACAACAGCCTCTGGCGGCTCGCACCCATGCATCTCGCGGCAGATGCTTATCCAACAGCGAGATAGATTCAAGATGACACGACGCATGGCCACTCGTAACCTAAAAGTGGGATTGCTTAAGGCTTTTGATTCAGTGGAGAGATTGGGACCAGGAAGGGGCTTTATTGCTCGGGGGAGGATTTGCTGCGGTGGACAAATGGTGGGCCATAGCAGGATGATTTCATGATGTGGATTTCAAAAGCTGATTTTAAGTGACACTATTTTTATAATCCTTTATGACATATATATAGTATATAACCCATATGAGATAATTTACAATATTGGTATTAAAAAGCTAAACGCCAGCTCTTACTGATTATAGATTTAAAAACATCTGGAAATTGATAATACTCTTATGCGTTTAGGGTGGGTGAAACATACTCTGTTTGGCTAAAGATAATGACTGAAACCATCAAGAAAGTGCATTTTAATTGTAATGAATGAAATATCCCAGAAGGAAATCGGTATTTTAATATTAATCACCTCAAGAAATAATACGAGGGAGGTTCTCTTGTTCCTGGGATGTGGAATACTTCCATCGAACAAAGGAAATATAGTTGTACTGTCACACATGGGTGGGCCTTGTATTTGGTTTACTAAAAGATGGCGATACTTTACATCTAACTTTCACATGGAAAATTAACGTAACAGACAGAGTAATTAAAAAGAAGATACTGCCCTTTGTCATAGATCACTGAGTGGTAAAAAGTTCCATTGAGGGAGACAGGGGAAACAGTTGGTTATACATATTTAGGGGGAAAAAGTTCAACTTAACAGTTTTTAATAAGTTTTTGCTGGTCCTGTTCGTGAAAGATATGATCTAGAGAAAGTGATTCTGACAATTTGAATGGCCTATTGTCGGGTTTTGAAGAACCATTTTTTGTTTTACACTTTTTTTTTGGGGGGGGAGGCTTTTGCTTTACAGAATTTGTCAATTTCCTTGAATGAACTCTTTTAAAGTTTCTAAGTTGGTTTGACGATTTTGATAGAAAGTTCTTGGGTTCCGTAAAATTTAAAGATTCTGTAAAAGGAATATTTTCCCCCAAAGGAACCGAAATTGGTATCTCAAAGCTGTCAGAGACGGTTGGTTCTTTCT
>JAMKCH010080727.1:0-18273 GCA_023653785.1 Ophioderma brevispina | reverse complement strand
CAATTTATTCGAACAAACACTTCCTGGTTGAAATTGCGTTCACAAGGAAAACAACGAAGTGACTCCGCGAATAATAGCTAATAATGACTAATAAAATACCATGCGTTTCGGACTTTCACACCAGTGGTCACTTTCCGATACAGTGCTGTTTTTGATAGTGAAATGGAGATACTGACTTTGAAACTATAGACAAATTAGTAAGCACATTTGTTTTGTCTTTTAACCGAATTCTATATTACTACCACCCAATGTGTAACATCCCAGTTCATGTAGCTCGTGAGGGCAAGTATAGGCCTATATTGAAAGGGATACTGGCACTTGCATAGGCCCTATATTGCGCTGTACATTTTTGTCAAAAACTGGGGGGTTTGCATGTTTGTATTGCGTTACTTGTATTAACCCTCGCTTGACATGAATTAAGCCTAAACAGTTTTTATGTGTAGTGGTTTTATTCCTATATCTCATATTACACAACTGAAACACAAGAAAATACTTTCCAGAGGTGTGTAAATTTCCCTTATAAACCCTTCATACTTGTCCATGCATATTATCACTAACTAAAGGTTCTAGATTTACTAAGACCAAAAAAAAAATGTTGTATTGGAGTAACGGGCCAGTGCAAAATAGGGTAGGGCGGGCGGATTTTTTTTTAATAATGCATTATTAGGGCCTATACATCAAATCATCACACATAGTCTATGTAATGTTATTAATATTGATACTTTTGACTCTTATTATTGAAAATCTTAAAGAGAAGTTGCCAGAGTTACACCAGAACACAAAAAAACAAAAAAAATATTGAGAAAATCGGTTAAAAATCAGGGTAAAAACAACTTGAAAAATAAGATTTTTGAAAAATCAAAAAAAAATAGGGTAGATATACTTTTGTACAGGGCTTGATTTTCAAAATTAGGGTCGGGCGGGTTACTCCAATACAACAATTTTTTTTGCCTAATGGCTAGTCGTATAGGCCTATGAAAATCTAACTATTGAAAGAAAAATATTTTGACTGAAAACAGGCGATAGTGGCCAAGCCTCATTCAAAATAGCAACTCACTCAAATGAATCAAAATAGATTACAGCAATACAGACTCCAAACCACAAACCGATTTGGGTGTTTTGATGTGAACCAGTTATGGTTGCATGGTTGTTACCATGACCCAACAGCCATGACCCATTAACGACCACGTCCTCGTCTGTTATTCATAAATAAACATTTAAAAGTAACCTTTACAGCGGAGTTCATTCTTCAGCTCCAAATGTTATGAAATAAGACAACATTGTCAAATAACATAGGCCTATCAAAAAAAATCATGATTTTTCATAAAGATTTCGAGTTTACGTGTTAGACTAATAACGAAGTCAAAATTTGTGATTTCTTGGCCGCAAACACCTGACTGAAAATGAAGGGTAAATGTTGAAATGACCAACTGACTTCGACACGAAACTAGGGTCCTTCCAGGTGGCTAGTATAATATTCCTTGATGTGAAACTATTTTTAGCGTCCAAAGCAAATAATCACAAGTGATCCATTTCAGGTATTTTAAGTGAATTTGTCTTTTGCTGGAAATATACATGTGTCACTTTAAAACTTTCATCTACGTTCATTATAGTAGATTTTAAATTTCGTGAGACTCCATACATAAATCCATAGGGGTGATGGTTCAATCCCCGGCCATGTGGAGACTAGGCCTTAGTTGCCATCACAAAACACATTGTGTCCATGGTACAAAGTTACTCTACAGAATCGGCTTATAGACCGGCAGCCCAGAAGGTTTTGATCAAATGAACGAGATACCAATATCTGAATACGGGAAAAATCGAAGAAAAATATAGCTTTTGCAAATATGAATGTCTGCCGAAGACCCGCTGCTGCGTGTGGCTCCAGGAGAGGGATAAAGTTACTATGGGGGTCAAATGTTTGAACTGCTCTAAATCTAATGAAATATAGCTCAAATTATTCCTAAGGAAACCAGGAGTAAAAAGTCAATTGGGTCACATGCGTGTGGTGCCTCCGTTCCAAGATATATGGGAAAATAGGCTAAAGGTCATTTGTTTATTCAAGAAAGGTCAACGTTTTGCAATATCCTAATTTCCTCCCATTATAACAACAAGAAGATGCAGAAAGTGCAAAAGCATTTAATATTTGGAATCAGTATCATTAAACATTTAAAAAATATTTTTACAAAGAAATCTGGGTATTGCAAAGGGTGACCTTTCTTGAATAAACAAATGACCTTTACCCTATTTTCCCAAATATCTTGGAAAGAAAGTACCACACGCATGTGACCCAATTGACTTTTTTACTCCTGTTGACCTAAGGAATAAGTTGAGCTATATTACATTAGATTTAGAGCAGTTCAAACATTTGACCCCCATAGTAACTTTACCCTCTCCTGGGGCCATACGTACCAGCGGGTCTCCGGTAGACCCCGCGGCAGACATTCATATTTCCAAAAGTTATATTTTTCTCAGAATTTTCCCTTGTTCAGATATTGGTATCTCGTTCGTTTTAGTGCTGCAGCACCGACCACTTAAGGAGAGGGGTACCGGAGCCGGAATAATAACATTTGTCACCATAGCTAAAATTGATCGGAGGGGTCTGGACTTCATGAAAACAGGTGATGACAAAATTAAAAGTGGCATGGCAACTTGCATACGACGCCATTTTCCAAAGTGGAAGCCATCTTAAAGGCAAAAACACCTAAGAAAACAATTTTGTTCTTAAAAATGTTTTTCTTGGTAAAGGAGTTCAGTAAAACTATTCCCAAAACTATCAAATATTGCATGTGCCGATATTTTCCAAGATGGCTGATATCTTATTGACACCCACCTGACATCTTTTATAATATAGCCTAGGAAGATGATTGTGGTGTCAAATTAAAGATTTTCAGGGTCAAGGAGTTCAATAAAACCATTTTCAAAACTGTCAGATGAATATAAAAGTAAAGGAAGTTTCCATACGTCACTATTTTCCAAAATGGTCAACATTTAAAAGGCAAAAATCCTTTAGACCTCATACTATACAGCACCTAGGATGACGATTTTGGTGACAAAGTGTATGTTTTTAGGTCAAGGATTTCAACAGCAATATTCTCAAAACTGTTAGGTGAGTCGTGAGTCATTTTATTCAGGATCACCAATGCGACACCCAAAATGTGACACCTCGACCACTCTATATGTATTCCCAAACATAAATCTGGAATTGTATGGGAATTTTGATGTTTGTGCCTGTACTACTTTAATAGAAACTATTATTTGTTTCTTTCAGATATGTCCAGAGTAAAATGGCCGCGAAATTCACACACTTAAATGACCATGGTCACGTGTACACTTGTTGGTATTCATTATTTTGGGGTTTCGTTCATAGGGACCCTAAAGCGCAGTTACGAAGTTCCAAGGACCAGTTACTGAGGAGTTTGAGTTGGTATTAATTATCAAGTATCTGGGTTAATATATTTTATCACTTTGCCACATTCAGTCTGACATTGCAGTAACTCTAACACTCTTGGGTACTTGTATTAAAAATATTGGGCTATCTTGGAAAACAGTGACATATGGAAATAAACATCAACTTTATAATCATCTTACAGTTATGAAAATAGTTTTATCGAACTCCTTGACCCAGAAAACACTTATTTTGACACCAAAATCATCTTCATAGGTTATTAAATAAGAAATATACGGTTTTCTTAGATGAGCTGTCGGCCATCTTGAAAAATAGCCTTGTATATAAATTGTCATGACTTAGACAATTCTGGCAATTGTATATTGAACCTCTTCACCCAGACAACATACATTTGGACACTAATTCGTTATAGTAGCGCTATTACCTTTAAAATGGCGGTCATTTTGGAAAATGTTGGTTTATGCGAATTGCCATCACTTTTAATTTTGTCATCAGGTATTTTCGGGAACTACACTACCCAATGATCGATTTTAGCTATGACTGCAAATGTTATTATTCCGGCCCTGGTTGGTAGAAATCTAAGGCCCGTTTTCACCTCATGCTGCAGCACTACTGGATGTTTAGACAATTTTAAAAAGTTTTAAAGAGAGGAAACATTTGACTGCCACAAAAGTCGTTGCTTTTAAAAAAAACACTTTTGGCATCAACACACATTCCCTTTTTCCAAAAATGATGTTGTCAGAAAAGTGGCACTTTACCATGTTTACCGTATTCAAAGGACTGAAGTAAAGAAATTATCAATTTACACAACGATTTCATTCCTTTAATGCATGAGGTCTAAGTAAAATAAGCTCAAAACATTAACGCATAGCAAACAAATAAACAAACGGGACAAATAAGCGTCCAAAAATAATGAGAATGGAGATTTGTGTAAGCAAAACCAGGTGAATTTGGGGTTGGGGAAAAAAGCAGATCGACACATAAATGAAGAAAACGCTACTGTCTATCACGTGTGGAGATTATCCACGAGCATAGAACCACATTCCTCGACATAACTCAGCAAATTGGTAAACACATGTAAAAATGCTACATTAATGTCATCAGTGCAGATAAGAAACGGTGACTATGGAGTCCTCACGCTTGATTTGAAACAGGCATTCAAACATTTACCTCTTTCCTTTCATAAAAAACGACAATATGCAAGAGAAAAATTACTGATTGGATACTGATGAATGAAAGCTTACATCCTCTTTATTTTTTTCTTGCATATTTGTCTTGTTTGTTTTTTTATTTGCCTAATCGCGAAGGTTTTAAGCTTATATTACTTCAGACCGCATAAGAAGGAACCGGAGTCATTTGTTGAAAAACCAAATGTGGGACTTTCTCTTCTCGACCTTTAGACCTTGAATCGAAAGTCCACTTTTTCTGACAACATCATTTGGAAAAGCGAGTGTGTGTTGATGGGCAAAGGTGTTTTTGAAAGCAACGACTTTTTTTCGCAGAGCCAAATGTTTCCTCTCTTTAAAACTGTAAAATTTCTAAACATATCCAGTTTCCTAAGTGAAGTTTATGCAACGAAATGTCCTCGAATTTTAGGGGGGAACTTATCGTTTGGGAACCCTTAGAAGGACTTGTCAAATCCGCTTTGTGCTAATCCTTATACAAGTTTGGCCCATAGTCAGGTAGAATTTTAGGCACACAGCCTGAACGATTGACATGGAGGGATATAGACTTTTTTCTATTGATAGATTTAGTTCATTAGGAACCTAAGCCAATAATTTTTGGAGGGTGTGCAAAATTTTGTTATAGTGCCCTTTTTTGAAAATCCAATATTGCTGCTACCATGTCCAAATCACTAATATCCCTTAAGTATTTCCCGATAGAGACAAATATTTCTCGGTACTTGCCGGTGTTTTCAGCACGAGAAAGTGTTGGTATGTAATTTTATCATTAAACATTGCCACAAAAATCATATGGGGCTGCTCAAAGTCAAATATTCTCTCGGAATCATTAAAATGATCTTAACACATCCATTATACCTATTAACGCTACTTGACACATCTGAACACCTAAAATATTTCTGCAGGTGTTTAAAAATCGTTCCAGATTGACTCATCACACTCTGCAGTGTTACTTTAACACCTCTAGAATGCGTTTCCAACGCATCCGGACAAGTCAAGTGTTCTGCACATATGTGCAAGTTCTCAGAAAAGGCTTAATTTTCCAGTGTCTCATATGCAATGCTTTGATGCTTTACACTTATGCAGATATATTATTTGAATCACTAGAAACCCTTTCTCTGTAATGGACATTTTCAAAATTCAGATGGCATCCAATAAAGCCGCCTTTAAAATAGTAAAACCCGAATTATAATGTGTATTAATATGTAGTTAACACATCAACTCATTATTATTATAAAGGTGTAAATTAAGGTATGGGATACGTTATTGAGCGCATTTGACATTCTTATCTGGAATTTCCGGTATCTTTAACATGCAACAATGTTTAGATGGGGCCAATGTGGCTGCCTTTTTATTACCTTCTTTAAAACAATAAATTGCGATCTGTGTTTGTTATTTAGTTAAAACACCCAAAATGATTATTAGAGTTTAAAAAAAAGTATGAGATGTATTTCTTTGAGCATTAATACTCGTAGCTTGGTATATTTGTTTTTGTGACAACTACTTAAAATTCAAATGACGGCCAGTATCTTATGACTTATATACAATTGTGAGGTTTTTAAAAAAAACGAGTCTTCAAAAAAACGGCAGCCTATTGGCTTCACACCATCTTGATTGGTATCTGTTAACAAACTACTTGAAATGTCAGATATGAAGGTCCTACTTGGAGTATGGAAGCGCATGAATGTTGCTCTATCTATCACCAAATCCTTTCATGAGTTTTTTCCCTTGAATTAATTTCAGGGCATATTGGGTTTTTAGGGGCCATATTGGATTTGATGGTAATGTTGTGGTAAAATCACGGTCAATACCGGTCCAAAAGATCCCTCCTCGTGCTTTAAAAAACCTGGCTCAGTGCATAAAATTATGGCCATTTGAATGAATTTGAGAGTGATAGCTGCCATATATGGATTTCCTAGAAATGCCACTGCACAGAATTTTGCACACTCTCCAGATATTAGCTTAATATCATTGACAAAAAATCGAATCATGATGTACTCATTCCACCCTGGTGCCCCCAATTCCTCCTGACTACCACTTTTTTTTTTTTTGGCAAAATAAAACTTGTGCGTTATGTGGCATTGATATAAGAATGCATTATTCTCCAGTAACTGTAATACAGAATGATATTTTGTTACGGTGTCAAGGTAAGTTATGGTGCAATAACAACATTTAATGAAATATTTGTTTGGTGTTTTCATCACTGATACTTCAAAAATGAAACTCCAACTATCTAGAATGTAAACAATGTTATTTATGTCAACATTTAATTTACAGCTACATTACTCTCAGTGTTACCCCCTATACTTTCTTACATGTGGCCATTAAAATATTTCCTCTTACCTTTCACGGTGAATGGAGAGACCTAAAACATTTTGAATGACTGAGATCGCACTTATTTTGAAATCGACTATAAATTTTTATTGAACGTAAATCCAAACGTAACGTGGGAGACCTTGACCTCGGGGGTATTTTTCGGTAATGTGATCCATCTTGACCCACACCTATGTAAACGCAAGAAGATCTGCCCGCAAGCCTATATTGACCTCCTGCGAAACCGATATATTTGAAAGAAAAACTTAATATGTTATAAAAAAAAAAAATACCTGTCCCCCCTTCCCTCCCCCTCCCAATCCTCTCCCCCTTTCCCCTCTCCCTCCCATCGCCCTCCCCTCCCCTTCCCCCCCCCATCCTCCCCTCCTCTCCCTTCCCCGCTCCCCATTCTCCCTCCCATCCCTCCCCCTCCCCTCCCCCGCCCATTTCCCGCTCCCTCCCTCTTCTCACTCCCTCCAACTTCCCTCCCTTCCCTTCCCCACCACCATTTCCCTCCCTTCCTTTTTTCCTTTATTCTAATAATAAAGGCAAGTTGGGATTATTCGTTCATCCTTTTTTCATTCATGAATCCATTTATTTCTTATATTATACTTATACCACTACGCATTTAGATCTTATGTATAACACATGCTCTGCTATTTATTTGCTGCATTTATTTATTAATTATTTATTTCACTTTCCTCATTTTATTTCATTTTTTTTCCGGAAATTTTCTCTTATTTTGGTCATTAATGATCTGTTGTGAATAGAAACAACATTCCTTTGTGTGAAAAAACATTTTTATTTTCCCTTATTTTGAGTAAATTGCAATTTACGTACACGTGCCATTGACAGTAGTGCAGACCGACGGCTTTTTCCTTTCTTAATATGCCGGAGCATGCAAGAGCGTAGCTGCCAAGTATCTAATTTGAAGCACCCCTGTCTGGACAGAAACCTTCTGCCAACCGCCTTAAATCCAGAGAGAGGGAGTTTCTTAAGCAAAGTCCAATCTCTTAAAACAGTCTCTAAGGAGCTTAAAGAGTCGCCATGTGGAAAGAAAGACTTGCCATCAACCAGTACATCTATTGGTATTGAACCTGTTGATAATTCCTCGCACCTGGGAAGCTGACCTCCTCACATGCTGAATGGCGATGCCTCAACAGGGTTGTTGAGAACCAGAATTGCCGATCTCTCGGTTTCCTCCTGCAGAAGTGGGGCTACCTGGGAAGCATATCAGGCAGGACATTACCTGTGGTTGTGGAACATCACCACAGACATTGGAACATCTCTCTCTCTTTCTGCCCACTGCTGGAGCAAGCAACAATGCACAAACAAGACCTTGCGGAATTCAGTGATCCAGGCCCAGACGCTTACCCATTCTGGCTGGATTCAATTTTGGGAACCACTGTGTTTGGACAAGATAAGACGAAGCAGGACTCAAGAGAATTGTTATAATTTGGAAACTTTCACACACCAAAATGGGGCACCAAAAAGTTTTCTAACCACGCAAGAAATATCAATTTTGAAAAATCTTGAGGGCGCACTATTTTTCAAAACAGTGTCGCTTTAAGGTTTCCTTTTTCATAAAAATGTGGGTTCAGATGGATCAAACCTTACGAAATACCGAGGTCAATGCCTATATTACTGTTTGGCTTACGTTCAATAAAAATAATTAATAGTAGAGTCATATAAGTGAGACCGTGATTAACAGTTTTGAGGTCTTGCCATTCACCGTGAGAGGTAAGAGAAATTTTTAATGGCCACAGTTAGAAAAGTTTATGGTACACTCATACAATGTATAGTAGCTAGTAATAAATGTTGAAACATGAATACATTGTTATGACGTCCTCGTAGGCGTCAAGGTCAGAAAATACCTTTCAAAACACAACTAAATGAGCCTTGTGCACAGTGATCTAAATTTTATACAATATACAGATTTTAATGATTTTAATTGGTTTAATAATTTTGGTTATGTCCAAACAACATTTATATAAAATTACACAGACAATATTTAAGATTATACTTAATTGTAAAAAGAATGTACCACTAATCTCCAAAGAAGCTTGCAGTTCACGATATATGTCCCACACCGCGAAGACCTCCAACATGACAAGCGCATAAGATCACTTAAACTCCTCGTAATCTATTCCATGGGAGATCTTCGTCTCGTCCTGAAAGTAATTTGATTTTGGTCCACATTTCAGACGGCAAGGTTACTCAGAAGTCCCTCTCGACGACACTATATTCCACAGTTATCAGTCCACCAAAGGTAATCACCCCGATATCTATCTGTCCACAATTGGAATCTTATTTTGTCTGATCACTTTCGCTTCAAAACGACAGTAGAATAATTAAGCACACTGCTCACGTGGAAATTGAACATATAATAATCCGGGCAAACTATTTGAAGCATAAATCTAACCATTATTGTAGATTAAACTAGCTATCCATACTGTCTAGCTGATTACAAAACTGTCTGGCACGCGAGACTTAAAACCAAATCTCCCTTATCTACTACTGACTTCACAAAGTTCCCAATGTCTTAACCTAGATATTACCACCGAATCATGCATAAACATAAACCTTGCACTAGCTGACCAACACTGGAATCCACATAAATTACAAATCACTGAATACATATCACTTCACATATATAGCTCAAAATGGGGGAATTACTATTTTTCAACATGGTTTTGATCTCAAAGCATAAACAGTTGACTCATTTTCTATTTTAACATTCTTTGGGGAATTCCCCTTTCACTTCGTGTGCAATCTATCTAACAGGTCCACCTTGCAAAAACAAACAAGGAAAATCCCCTGCTATCTTTTTTTATCATAAACAAGTACTTTCCCGGAAAACTCTTTTTCTCAAATAAAATAAAATTGAGAAAATATAGTTTAATCATAATAATCAAAATTTTGAGGGTAATATAACAACTTGTTGGACCTCTAGCAATAGCTTTGGATTTTCAATTAAGTATCAGGATGAAACAACCAAGCAAATATTCCAATCCCATGTTGTTATTTGCCATAAATAACCTTTTGTTGTTTTTGGGGGGGGAACCACAAAAATATCATTATCACATGTACTGGAGAAATAATGCATTCTTATATCAACGCACGCATAACGCATGTTGTGAGTCCAAAATACTTCAATAGTTTCATAGTTAAATTTAGGCCTACACCTCTAGCCATTAGTAAATCTAGAACCTTTAGTCAGTGATAATATGCATGGACCAGTCTGAAGGATTTATACGGGGAAATTTACACACCTTTGATGAGTATTTTCTTGTTTTTCAGTTGTAAAATATGAGCTATAGGAATAAAACCACTCCGGAGTGGTTTATTGATTTACACACATAAATCCGTGTCAAGCGAGGGGTAACACAAGTAAAAGCAATACAAATACGCAAACCCACCAGTTTTGACAAAATGTACAGCGCAATATATGCAAAATGTGCCAGTATAAATCCCTTTCAATAGCTTTCAATATAGGCCTATACTTGCCCTCATGTCACGAGCTACACATGGATGATAGTAATACAGAATTCGGTGAAAGACAAAACAATGTACTTACTGGTTTGTCTATAGCTTCAAAGTCAGTATCTCCATTTCACTATCAAAACAGCACTGTATCGGAAAGTGACCACTGGTGTGAATGTCCGAAACGCACGATATTTTATTATTCATTATTCGCGGAGTCGCTTCCTTGTTTTCCTTGTGAACACGATTTCAACCAGGAACTATTTGTTCGAATAATTTGGTGGCGCACTTTCTACGTGTTTGTGACAAATCGCAGGCGGAGCCAGAGGGGCTGCATGTGATTTGGATTTAATAAAACAAACAAACAAACAAACAAATAAACAATAAATCATAACCCTCAATAACCTTTGCCACAGACACTAGGACAAATTATTTTTTAACAACTCGCAGGCAGAATACCCTCTATAATTACAAATATTTGCCATGCCAACTTTCTTAAAAGCGGCAATGGCACATTTTCAGAAAGTATGAATTTCTCAATTTGCCTCGCAAATGATAGCAAGGCCATTGGAAGAATAGAGATATATTTACACATAAAAATGAACAGACCCCCAATAGTGCTGCAGAATCCAAGTGAAAAATGGCTTAGTTTATACCAACCAGGGCCAGAATAATAACATTGCAATAATAGCTAAAATTGATATTGGGTTTGTAGTTCATAAATACGTGAGACAAAATAAAATTGATGGCAATTTGCATACACCAACCATTTTCCAAAAAATGGCCGCCATTTTAAAGGTAATGCCCTACTATGGTGACTTAGTGTGGAGTATGTGGTCAGGGTCAAGAGGTTGAAAATACAATGCCAGACATGTCTGAAGGCATGGAAATTTTATACACGGTATTTGTAAAGTTGGCCGACATCTCGTCAAAGAAAACCGAATAATTCTTATTATATAACCTACGAGAAGATTTGTGTGAAAATGAGTGTTTTCTGAGTCTAAGGAGTCTATAAAACATCCAAAAACTGTAGGAGAATAAAGTGAGGTTATTTGCATTTGCACTTTTTCCAAGATAGCCCATATTTTAAATACAATTACCCAACGTGTTAACTTCTGCAATGTTCAGGCGTAATGGGGGAAAGTGATAAAATATATTAAACTCAGATTCTTGATAATTAAATACCAACACAGATAATCAGTAACTATCTGTCAGAACCTCCTAACTGAGTTAGTGGCCCTATGAACGAAACCCAAAACACTGACTACCAATAGGTGTGCACGGAACATGCACCTTTAATTGTTCGAAATTCGGGGCCATTTACTCTTGGACATTATCTGAAAAAAACAAATAATAGTTTCTTTAAACTAAAAGGCCTAAATATCAAATTCCCAAGCATTTCCAGATATACATTTTGGGTGTGCCTACAGAATAAAGTAGTCAAACGTGTTTTTGTGGGGTCAATTGGTAGGTCCATGCATAATTGACTCACGACTCATCTGGGACAGTTTTGAACCATGCTGTTAAAATCCTGGACTAAAAAAACAATCAACGTTGTCACCAAAAATGGTCATCTAGGTAGTGCATAGCATGGGGTATAAACGATTTGTCTTTTATATGTTGACAATATGGAAAATAGTGACTATGAAACTTTGGGGGTCATTTACTTATATTCATCTCACGTTTCGTAATAGTTTTATTGAATCTGACCCAAATAATCTTTAATTTGAAACCACCATCTCTTATAGGCTATATATTAAGGAAATGTAAGGTTTGATGTCAAAAAAATGTCAGCCATCTTGGAAAATATCGCACATGCAACATTTTATAGTTGGGCGGAATAATTTGTTTTGAACTCTGGACCCAGAAAAAGGGGGGCATTGTTTACACTAAATTGTCTTCTTAGGTGTTCTTGGCTTTAAGATGGCTTCCATTTTGGACAATGGCGTCGTATGCCAAATGCACAACTTTGAATTTTGTCATCAACCCAGTTTTAATGAACTCCACAACCATACGGTCAATTTTAGATATATGACAAATGTTATTATTCGGCCCACGGTACCACTCTCCGAAACTGGTTGGTGCTGCAGCCACTAAATGCAGATAGGGAAATTAATAATAGCTTAAAGTATCCAGTAATTTGTAGGTAATTTAAGTGTGCCGTTAACTTTACTCAACAATATGTGTGCATACATGAATATCATAGATAGTACTCATTGATATTAAAACACAAAGTCATAGATCGGTTCAAACAAGGTGCATGGTGTGAGAATCAACTCAGGGTGTGTTATTCTGTGTCCAACGCCATTCGGTCGTCGCCGGGCCAACCTTAATTATATAAATTCGTTCGGGTACACATAGCATGCGATTTGGGGACTAATAATTTCAGGTGAGGGCTAATGGTAGGCTAGCATAAAAGCGTGCAACTGACAAAAAATTATCAATTTGTGACAAATCTAGAGGCGCACTATTTCAAATGTTGCAAGTGTCTCTTTAAAGAGACATGAGGAGATTGTCCAGGAGAAGCGCCCCCAATTTTCACGAAACCCGATTTTTTACCATATTTGGAATGCTACCAATGTAGTAGATCACACTGAAGTGAATTGGCCGAATACACCGTCTTTACGTAGTAGGGTGTGATTTAGTACTTCTGTCGTTGCACGACAGAAAGTCAACGCATGGTTTTCTATGGGAACGATTACGATAGCAGGCCAAGTTCAAACACAAGGTTTGCGGGTTCTTTTGCACCTGTTTGCCAATAACCTTCGAAACGTTCTCGGTGGTGGTCTACAAAAAACCGATCCAGTGAAAATTTGAGAGAAATTTGTACCCTTAAAAAATCCCTCCTGCCACTTTAAGCAATATGGACACATTTTTTGAAGAGCGCCCCCCAATTTTCAAAATTTGATATTTTGCACAGTTACGTTGGTGATTGGCTAGGAAACTTATAAATGCGCACGAGAATGCTAACAAATGCGGATTTATCACAAATTAAGGATTTGGTAATTAGATTTTGGATACCAGATGAGACTTAACGGCAGAGATGGAAATTGCCTACGTTTAGGTCCGTTAAATGATGAATAGTGCCACCTCGAGAAAATAAACCTCTAACTTGATCTGCATGAACCAATAAAACAACTAATGGATGAGGGAAGACACGTACCATGGCGGTATTTCCCGGCTCTTTCACCTTGGAAGGCTGTTTCCAGGAGCCGTTGAATTATTAGCGGGGATCCCGATAATAATGTATTCTTCTACAAATTCCTTGTTGTGAGACACGGCCATTTTCGAGGCGTTACCATTCACAGGTTATGGTTTTTACTAGCCAGTTACCAATTAAACCGTGTAAAAATCTCACTTTTTTTGAAAAAATTGGGGGCGCTTCTTCAAAAAGAATGTGCTAATATTGAGTAAAGTATTTTTTGTAATAAATGTAACACATTGTTAGGAACGTGTGTAAATGAGTTTAGGTTTTAAAATATGGCACATCCTAAGCACTCGGGCGTCAAATACCTAAACATGTTGAGATTTTAAATCAGTTTAGATTAAGATGTAAAGGTACTAAACAGGTATTTCAAATGTTTAAAAAAATGCTGCAAATTGTGTTTGAAAAATGTTTATTTCTAACTATTATTTTTACAGGAGATGTATCGTGTTTAAAATGTTTTGCTGTCTCCTGTGAGCTGCTTTCAAAAAATTACTGTAATTTAGTCCATGTGCGATAGTAAAATGACTTATTTTAGAGTGTACTTAACATAATTTTACTTTATTGACATGAATTATAAGTACACATATGGCAAATTTGAAGGAAACGTCCTTGAGACTAGTACTTGTAAGATGAAATAAACAAAATACCACTCTAAATGTACAACGAATAATGTAGTTATTAAAACGGTGGCCCCTTCACTTGTACAAAATGTAATGAGACTGAATGTAATGTTACAACATTAATGTGCACAAAAGTTCAACCAACGTTCAACGTATCCTTGAAAGGCAACGTTTATTAAAGTTGATGGGACGAATAAAAATAACACTTTTGCAAATATTAGAAAATTGGTGTCTGGATGACTGCTGTGAGAAAAACAGTGGTTTCAATTTAATACCATATAACGAAAAATTATAAAATTCAGATCATTAAGTTACTACGTCGGCATTCCTCAATACCGTTGATAAATAATCAACTAATGTACGTGGGATATACCAATTGAGGGAATGAAATATGTATAATGTCAGGGTCAGGAAGACAGTGAGCCAGTAGGCGCGAAGGCAGCCCGGGGGTTCGAGGGGGCAAGTTTCTCGGTTGGTGCAAACAAATGTTACTGGTCACAGGCAAAAATATCCCATCGCAGGGCAAAAGTTCCAAAAAGGGGGCTATTTTTGATAGAATATTCGCCTTTACTTCTCGATTTCTCCTAGAAAAATCTGAGGAGGCATTCTCCCCCTCTCTGCCACACCTAGCTAGCCACTGGAAGCCAGCGTTTTAAAAGCAATCTCCACTATTGCAACAGCATGGATGATTTTTTTAGTATGGGAACAAAATCTGGGATTTGTTTGTATTAAAAAAAATGGTCATAATAAGCTGAAAATGATTACTGCCACGAAAAAAGGGTTCAATCTTCATCTTCCCAACCATCAGGTGGTTTCTTCTTACAGGCTTGCCTTTTTGGTATCTCTATATTATGAAATGTAATCAAAATAATTTAACGTTCACGACTTTTTCATTAAATTGTATGGTGGTGTCGAAAGGTCCGCGAACGGTGCGGCACCCAATCGCAACGGTAGTCAACGGATTAAAGTTCATGCACTGAACCGGGAAAATGCGATCGGATTGCCCATGCACTAAGCGCGGGATTTTTGTACAGATACCACCATAAAATGATACTCCAGGAAATATTCCACAGCCACCCACTTTCGTGCAACAAAGCACGATTTCACTTACCGAAAATACGTACAATACCGAACCTAATCATAAGAGCAAATTCTATCAACAGTTTCTATTTTTTTAGAACTATCGAGTGCCTTTATATAAGCAATCTGCAAACCATATCCATCCCTTAAACTCAAAGTGGACGAAGTAAAAAAAAAACCCATAACATCATTGTAAATTTCGCTGTTGTCGTTGCCTTTTCGGTATTTACCACCCCTTGTATGTTCGTTAGTAAATTAGGGGTTCATTCATAGTATTTTGGGTATGAACGCTTGTTTATGCCCGAGGGCTTTACCCCGTTCATGTATACCGTACTTTTTGCTAACTATTACTTACAAAATTAAATCATTAAATATCAAACTCAGTCTGAAATTGCATGATTTTTGACCACTTTAGGCGTTAGTCGCGGCAGCCATGCACAAAGGGTTGTTTATACATGGTCACAAGACGCGTATTGACCAATCGCGTATACGAGGTATACATGAACATCCAATTCCTAAATATTTGGTTCCACAAGATAGAGTTTCTTCTTTCCATTGGTAAGAACATAAGCACAAAAATTCACATTATGACGCGTGACGTCACTATGGCGTCATTAGTCAAAGCAATTATGAAATACTGGATATAGGGTGGTAAATTTATATTGTGCAATTTTACAGCCTCGAAAACATGGCACGAAAATGCTCTGGGTATTTGACATCATTTATCATTTATAGCAATCAAAAATATATATTCCTTATGTTTTCAATGGCAAGGGGAGAACCAAAGCTATCAATTGGTACCAATATCAAGAATCTGTGGCATTCTGACTTCACACTAGGCATGTTGGTATGCTCTCCTGACAATTACATTAAATCCTTTGGCACCAGAAAGATTTATTTGATGAAGTATCAAAAATCTTGAAATGCTGGTAACCACACATTCCCCCTTCGTAGACGAGGGTTAAATCAGCTGGGCATTGAGTTATTTCAATAAATCCATGCCCATCTAGTGCTAGTAGACCACATGCATGGTGTCAAACAATTATGAAAAGGCACCCATCATTTTCGTCGAAATATTTTTACGCATGACCCGCCATCAACCACAACCAACTCCTCGTCATTTTGCAAAAGAGTTACCCCTCTAGGATACTCGATATCCCCGGTTATGCATCCCAGGAAGACGCCTGTTGATGAGAAACAGTAGACACCTTTAGGCACTCCATCATTACAAATACAGATCTCACCATTAATGCTGCAACATACACCTTTGGGATACCATTCAGACACTCCTTCGGGTGCATTTATTTTGTTCTGAAATGTTCCACTAGAGTCCAGTATCAGAACACCTGTGTTATTATCATCTGGACTCACGATGATTTTACCTTCAGGTGTCGTGGCAATGTAATAAGGATGAATGCTGGTTTGTATACTGGTAATGTGTGAACCATCAAGGTCGTGAATACTGATATAGTTATTACGGTATTCTTCAACTAGCAGATGTCCATTATCATTAATAGCCAGTCCTCTCAGCCTAGCTGATGGCACACCTGTTGGAGACACTGCAGCAAACTGTGACAGATACCGTCCGTCTGATCTGTAAACTCTTACGTATTTGCATTCGTGGGTTGTCACATAGAATTTCCCAGTAGAGCTGACAACTACATTCCAGGCATCTGATGATTGTTTGTCTATTAGTTAAATCGGAATTGTCCATCATGGCCGTAGACTTTCACTGGTTTTGATGATTCCCAATCGGTCACTGCAATGTCTCCAGCAGGAGTTGATGAAACACCTCTGGCATTAAAGAGTTTTCCAAGACCATCTTTGTTTCCAAACTCGCTTTCCAACACCCATTTTGCATTTGATACGCTCGTTACTAAAGTTCCAATCTTGGAAAATTCGTTAAGTATTTTATGATCGGCACTAAACACAGGTAGCTCGGCAGCATTTTCCGGAACGCCGGTTTGTTGTACCTCACATAATTCCTCAAGTGATGTGGCAAGTTGTTTGTATACAGATGCCATCTCATAGTCAGATCCATTAAGAATCACTTGCTTTGCCATTTCTCGGGACGTTTGAAGACGCGTTTTCTGAGTTGTTAACATTTCTTTTGTTGTAGTGATGTTTTTGTTTGCTTTTCCTCGATTTTCCTCTTGGTCTTTCACCAACCTTTCCCTTTCAGACTTACATACTTTATCAACGTATGCTTTTATCATTTTTTCTGCTTTGTCGATATCTTCGATTATCTGCTTGAAATTACGCTGCAAGTTCTTCTGGGCTTGATCTGCAGTTTCCAAAGCTTGATCGATTTTGGTTTCGATGTTTCTGCTCTTGTCAACTAGTTGTTGTATTTTCGTCCGTTGATCTGAAACCACGCTTTGTAGCTTGACGTACTCGTGTCCTGGCTTTTGATGATCGATTACCGTGCAATCACGGCATATCGGAACGCCGCAGGTCTCACAATAGAACCATAGCGGCTGTCCTTCGTGCTCGTTACATGTTAATCGCCTTTTACCAGTTATATGCCTGATGTCGACTTTGCCTGACTTGATATCACCTAGCTTTATAACCTGATGCGATCTCAGTAAACGTGTTTTGTGCAGGTCTACGCCCTGTGTGCATAGGAAGCCATTGCAATCTAAACACCGAGCCAAGACTTCGTTGTTTGTTTCGTCACAGCATACACAGGGTACATGTCTACCTCGTGATGGGCTGAAATTAAAAAAAAATCAAAACAACATCCATTTAATAGTCAAGGACTGGACCCCTGATTTTGGGGGTCTAGCTGCACTCACCTACTAGAAAGTTGAAGTAATGTTTTTTAGTTAGAAACTGTCTAGATACATTGGGTTTGGATAATAAAAATTTCTGAAATCAGGGCAAAAGATTTGATATAACAGCTTTTTATTATTTCGCTGTATTTCCAATAGGTCAAATTTTGAGCAATTTTTTTAGGGGTAGGGGTAACACTTTCGAGCA